>ML361948.1:0-23662 GCA_005239505.1 Nicotiana paniculata | reverse complement strand
TTAAACTCGTCAAACTCGGACTTGGGCATCACTGGAGACCCCTGGCGTTTGGGCTCTAACGCCTCCCTAACGCCAGGGGGGGCCAGGCGTTATGGCTCTAACGCCCCCCTAATTCCAGGTGGGGACAGGCGTTATGGCTCTAACGCCCCCCTAACGCCAGGGGAGGCCAGGCGTTATGGCTCTAACGCCCCCTAACGCCAGGGGGCCCCTGGCTTCATGGGGTAAACGCCCGGCTATCGCCCGGGCGTCTCCTTTTGCGTATTTTTGACGTATTTGCATCCCTTTAGCTCCGTTTCCATTTCCAATTCACCTACACATGAAATAAACTCCATTAAGCACATAACAAGTGTAATTCTATCATTAATGCTCATAAAATGTAAGGTATATCACATGTTAAACTATGCAATTTAGTCTCGCATCACAAGGCGATGACAATAAACTCATCAAATATGCAGGGAGAAACATCCTGCACCATATCTGTATTACCATTGCAATTACTCACCTCCCAATTTATAACTAGTGCTTCGCGCCGCATAAGATTGAATGGGAATGAAATAAAGGCATAAGCCTCAAAGAATCAAACCACACGATGAGGAATCAAGAAGGGAAGTACCCCTAACAGCCCTGTAGCCTCTCAAAGATTAGTACATTCATCTCTGTACCGATCTGCAAGACTCTACTAGACTCGTTCATGACTCGTGAGACCTAAGGGAACCTAGTGCTCAGATACCACGTTGTCGAGATCCAAAATTCATTAAAGGTTGTGATGGCGCCGGACACCACTGTCAGGCTAGCCAACACTAAAGAGTTAATTATTTTAATATTTTTGAAATCATTTTTTTTCATTACATAAAATAGCAAATAAGGAACTTCCACTTAGTAACAGATGTCCTTAACAAATTCAAATAATGGATAAATCCCATAGTCATCCCAGAACCCGGTGTCACAAGTGCATGAGCAATTCTAGAAAATAAGATGTAATACAATAGTCCGTCCGGAATACAATTGGACAGTAGAGGAAGTACAATACAATACTCTGAAGGAGACTCTGCTGGCTGCGGTCGTCTCGAGAGGTGCAGCTCACCTAAGTCTCTGTATCACCTATGCCGCTGCATCGACTGGCTGCTAGACATATATATGCTTGTGTAACAAAATGCACATCAAGTGTAGTATGAGTACAAAAACAACGTGTACCCAGTAAGTATCCCGCCTAACCTCAAAGAGGTAGTGATGAGAGGTCGACTCCGACACTTACTAGTGATCCAATAATATCAGGTACAGTAAAGAAATGAATAAATATGAAACAGAGTAAATATATGAAACTAACAAGTATAAATTACGTGGTACAATTCTCTTCTTTTCAATTTACTCAGCTCTCAACTAGTAAGTTTCTCTCTGTTATCGGAGCATATATATAAATATAGCGAATTTCATCAAGAGGTTGTAATAATTCAATTAAGGGAAAAACCCTTAGATACACTGGCTTCTAGCCGAATATTACGCACGATTCCATGAGGATAATATATATATATATATAGGAAATGCCGAGGCGTATGGACCGATCCAACATAAAGGTAAAGTGTGCACTGCCAGAGGGTCGAATGGCGCGAACCATAGATGCATCTATTAACTTGCCGAGGAGAACGGCCCGCTCCCATGAGAGTGTGGTACATAAATCCTACCGAGGCGAACGACCCGATCCCATAAGAGCAGTGGAAGGAAATACTCCGCTCGCAAAACACACATGCGACGCGGTTACACATAGATTTCTTAAGTTATTATACTATTCCTCAATTCCTTTCGAAATTACGAAGTTCAACGAAACCTTTTTAATCTTAAATTTCTTAAATTCAACTACTTTTAAAACATTTAATAAGTGAACTCAATACCACTCCCTCTCAAGGTAGACAATAAACATAAATAAATAACAATATCAACAAGGCATGATGTAAGCCTAAAACTACACAGACATAGGCATAGCTAGTAGCCACGTACAGACTCTTGTCACCTCGTGTGTACGTAGCCCCCACAAATAGAAGCACATAACATTTTAGTCCACCTATGGGGTTAATTCCCTCTTACAAGGTTAGAAAAAAGACTTACCTCGCTCCGAAGTTCCATAACCGGCTTTCAAGCCCTTCCGACAACTCAATTCGATGCACAATGCTCCAAAACTAGTCAATAGTCATGCAAATCCATAAATGTATGCTCAATTACTCACAACAATCCAATTTATAACAATTCCTAACCCCAATCGCAAAGTCGATAAAAATCACCCTCAGGCCCACGTGCCCGGATTGCGAAACTTTTCGAAAATAAAGTTTACCCATAACCTCATGAACTCAAATATATAATTTATTCCCAATTCCATGCCCAAAATCCAAAAATATAAATTTCTAGGTCTTTTACCCAAAACCCACAATTTCTACCAATTTCCATGTTCAAATCCATATAAATCATGTATTTAACTTAATACTTGCAAGAATTACTTACCTCATAGAAGATGATGAAATCCCCTCTCTTCAAAGGCTCCAAAATCACCCAACCAAGTGAGAAATGAGTGAAAAATAGCCAAATCCCGTCTTAAAATACACACTGCCCAGCGATTCTTCGCACCTGCGGTGCACCAGCCGCACCTGCGGAATTTCCATCGCAGGTGCGGTTTCCATCAAGCTCGGCGAATTCCGCTTTTGCGGATTAACTTCCGCACCTGTGCCCCCAGGCTGCCTCTCTCGATCTCGCACCTGCGACTCTTCTTCCGCAGGTGCGATCTCGCATCTGCAGCGAAATGAACACATCTACGATCCACGCCTACCCAAAAAAATTCCGCATCTATGAGACCTTTCTCGCTCTTGCGGAGCTCGCACCTGCAGCCCTCTTCACGCAGGTGCGACCACACCAGATGCTCAGCTGCAACAGCCTTTCCTCGGACTCCATTTTCGACCCGTTAACAGCCCGAAATACACCCAAGGCTCCCGGGACCCCGTCCAATCACACAATCCAGTCCCAAAATACATTACGAACTAAGTCGAGCCTTGAAATCACATCAAACAACTCAAAAATCACGAATCGCGCCCCAATCCGAACTTGATGAACTTAAGAACTTCAAACTTCTTCCTTCGATGCCGAAACCTATCAAATCACGTCCGATTGACCTCGAATTTTGCACACAAGTCATATTCAATATTGCGGACCTACTCCAACTTTTGAAATCAGAATCCGACCCTGATATCAATAGTCTACTTCCGGTCCAACTCCTCAAAAACCTTCGAATTTCTAACTTAGCCAAATGACTCCAAAATGACCTACAGACCTCCAAATACACTTCCGATCATGCTCCTAACATCAGAATCACCATACGGAGCCATTCTCAGACTCAGAATCCCAAACAGACATCGATAACAATGAAATGCACTCCAACCCAAATTTAAGAAATTCTTCCAAAAATCCTAACTTCCACAATAGGCGCCGAAACGCTCCCGGGTCATCCAAAACCCGATTCGAACATACGACCCAGTCCAAAATCATCACACGAACCTGCTGGAACCTTCAAATCCTAATTTCAAGGTCGTTTACTCAAAGATCCGACCTTAGTCGATTCTTCCAACTTAAATCTTCCGAAACGAGAGTTCTCTTTACAATCAACTCCAAAACTCCCGGAATTCAATTAAGACCATGAAAACAAGTCATAATACCTGAATTGAAGCTACTCATGGCCTCAAACATCTGAACGTCGCGCTAGAGCCCAAAACGACCGGTCGGGTCGTTACACTTGAGTACCCCTTAACCCCGCCCAAGCACTAAGTGCTCTTACTCCCACAATTCTTTTAGATGATTGAGAATCAGAAGAAGAAGGAGTTGGAATATTTGGTCTAGCATGATTTAATGCAACTTGATAAGCATTATAAATAGTGTGAGAATTTATTCTAATTAAGGCTATTTCTTCTGAAAGTTGAGACAACTCCTCATCTTCAAGTGCTAAACCATTATAAACAGTTCCATACCAAAATTGAGAACCTTTTAATTTCATACAAGGATTTAACAAAGCAACAACACCATAAGTAGGGGGAATAGGGAAAAATATTTTTTAAACTTTTTTCTCATAGAATCAATAACAAGTTTATAAATTTCCCACCCTCTGAAAAATGAACAAATAAATTTTCAAGTTCTGTAATATAAACTAAACGGTTACAAATAGTAGGATAATATTGCCCAGAAAATTCATTTATAGCAATATGAAATTTTCCTAAAAAAAGTACAAGCATTTTAACATTAGCCCTATCCCCATTCGTAAGGTGTTTATTATCATCACTTAAATGTGCAGTAATGTCACGACCCAAATTTTCCCTCTGTTGGGTAACATGATGGCACCTAGTCTTAAGGACTAGGTAAGCCTAACATTCATGGAATAACAACAATAATATATACAATCTAATATTTTATGAAAACGAGATTCTTTATACAAGAGCATATTCCCCCAACCCGGTAGTACAAGTCATAAGCTTAAAGAATTTACACTAAAATTTCTAATTACCACTGTTCGGAAATAAGTACAACAGTGTATGAACAAAAAATATAAGACGATGACTCTGAAACAGCGAACGCTGAAGCAGTTTTACCTTGAGTCTCCACAACATCAACCGCGCTACTAAAAATCACTACCTGGATCTGCACAAAACAAATGTGCAGAAGAGTAGTATGAGCACACCACAGCGGTGCCCAGTAAGTATCAAGAATAACCTCGGTGAAGTAGTGACGAGGACTAGTCAAGAGACTCGCTGGTCTAATAATTAAACAGGTATATATGTATAAAATGACAGAATTTGACATCTATCTAATGACTACACAAGATAGTAAATAGAAAGCAACTACAATGCGGAAAAAGGTACAACAAAAAACAACGGAACAACATAATAACACACAGAAAGATGGACTGAAATACAAGCTAAACCGGAAACCACAACACAATAAGAACACTAGTAACTCAGCACTGCAGTAGTTTGCTTACATCAGGCCTTAGCCGATAAAATCCAATAAATTGGTCAAATCCTCGAGTTAAACTTTTCAACCGCAAGTTTATATTGAAAGCTTTTTAAAATATATTCTTTTCAGTGTGAAAATTTCCTTTGAAATATACTTCCTCCAAAGATACATAAATATACTTTACAAAACGAAATCCTCAAACGAAATTCCTTTCAATAAAAGCTTTCTAAATGTACCTTTCTAGTAAATGTTTTTCAAACATAATTTCCTCCAAGATAAACGCTTTGCAAACATAGTTTCCTTCAAGGAAAATGCCTTTCCATTTTACTTTTCCATAATTGTCCCTCAAACATAGTTTTCCTTCAATATAAAACAACCGGGATTCTGTCCCGTAGCTTAGAATTTAGTCATGCAGTACAGGGGGAAAGCTCCCGAAATATGTCCGTAGTCCCAATTTAAATATGCAGTGCAGTACAGGGGGAAAGCTCCCGGAATACGTCCGTAGTCCCAATTTAAATATGCAGTGCAGTACAGGGGGGAAAGCTCCTGGAACACATATGTAGTCCCAATTTAAATATGCAATTCAGTACAGGGGGAAAGCTCTCGGAATACGTCCGTAGTCCTAATTTAAATATGCAGTGAAGTATAGGGGGAAAGCTCCCGGAATACGTCTGTAGTCCCAATTTAAATATGCAGTGCAGTACAGGGGGAAAGCTCCCGGAACACGTCCATAGTCCTGATTTAAATATGCAATGCAGCCAACAGAGAGAACAACTAGAACACGACAGAAACATCGTACATTGCCACAACAATCACAAAAGCAACAAAAGACATAAATGCCAAATGCGACGAGCAAATCAATACAAGAACTTAAATCACAAGAATGGTAAAACTCACTCATAAGAAGAAGCCACTGAAGGGAATGGCAAGCACAAAGAGAAACGGTGTAACGAGAGGAAAACAAAGAGAATAGAGCAATGAATTTCAATATTTAAGTTCACAACAAGAAGAACCAAATCATCCCGGCTAGCGAAAACAACTATAACCAATCTCGCTTAAACAATTAGCTTCGCAGAATAAAATTCAGCTTGAACAATGCTCAATAACAAGCCACACCAAAGAGATACCATCAACACAGATGATTATCAAACTAAACCTAAGTAGCACTCAAGGGAAAATCATATAAATCACAATATACGACTTATGGGCATGCTTGACACCAATGTATAGATATTCCAATTACGACTAAATAATTATAGGACGAGATTATACTAATTCTAGTTAAGCAGGCAGTTTATGAAGGGAAATATAGCATGATGGTAGGAGAGGTAGAATATTCAGTTAAGCCAATTAAGAGCAAATAAACAACAAAGGAAGCTAGAAGCAAGAAAAGTTTAACTCAAGCAGGAAGAGATGAAACTAGCAACCAGAAACTCGGTCATAACAATTATAACTTCATACACAGGAAATATAAGGTCATAAGAATCCTAAAAGACCAACCTATTACAAATAAGTCCGAATACGCACTCGTCACCTCGCGTACACGGACTACAATCAACATAGAAGACTCAAACCCTAAGGGGCAATTCCCTCACACAAGGCTAAGCAAGATACTTACCTCGACGATGACAACCCGGTACTCTAAATGGACTTCTCGGGCAAAAAGACCTCCGGACGGCTAAAATCCAACTATAACAACTCCAAAACACACATAAATTGTATAAGGAGCTATTCCAAATAATAAAGTTTCAATCTTTACTAAATTATAAAAATCGACCCAAAAGTCAACCCCTGGGCCTGCACCTCGGAACCCGTCAAATTTTACAAAATCCGAATACCCATTCCAATACGAGTTCAACCATACAAAATCTATCAAATTTCGATACCATTTCGTCCCCCAAATCATTAATTTTCGTTTTGAGAGTTTTCTTCCAAAAACCAATATTTTCTTCAACCCAAAACACAACTTAAATGATAAAAACAAAGATAAAATCATGGAACATATATAATTCTAGGTGAAGAACACTTAACCACTCGATTAGCTTGAAAATCCCCAAAAATCGCTCCTAAATCCGAAGTCCAAAGCTCAAAATGTGAAGAAAATGGCTAACCCTCGTTTATAAGAATCTGCCCTGGACATCCGTACATGAGACCACTTAACCGCACCTGCGCAATCACAGGTGCGAAATACTAATCGCACCTGCGCTCCTACCCGCACCTGCGCCCAAGAACCACTTTTGCGGGGGCCGCACCTACGCCCCAAAGTTCCGCACCTGTGGAGGCTGCCCAGTCCGCTTATTCTCACACCTGCGTGATCTTTTTCGCACCTGCAAAGCTTGCACATGCGGTTCCCTATCCGCAGTTGCGGCCACACCAGAACAACAACACCAACTGCATTTCCAAACTTCAACTTTTCTGATAACCGTCCTAAACCATCCCGAGCCCCTCGGGACCTCAACCAATTACACCAATGGGTCACATACCAACACATGAACTTAGTCGAACATTTGGAATACCCAAAACATCAAAACACCGAATCAAATCTCGGATTCAAGCCTAAAATTTCTTAACTTTAAAAATTCGCCAACGATGCCGAAACCAACCAAACCATATCTGAATGACCTGAAATTTTGCTCACACGTCACGAATGATCCTACGAACCTATTTCAACTTCCAGAATTTCATTCCGACCCCGATATCAAAATCTCACCTATCGGCCGAAATCGCCGAAATTCTAACTTTCGCCGAATTACTTCAAATTACTCTACGGACCTCAAAAACCAATTACAGACGTACGCCTAAGTCCAAAATCATCATACGAAGATGTTGACATCACCCAAAACTCATTCCGAGTCCGTTCACTCAAAAGTCAAACCTCCGATCAAGTTCCATCACTTAAGCTTCAAATATTGAAATTTTCCTTCCAATTCGAATTCGGATTATCCGGTAACTGAATCCAATCATGCACGCAGGTCGATAATCACAATGTGAAGCTGTTCAAGACCTTATGCCACCGAATGGAGCTTAAATTCTCAAAATGACCGGTCGGATCGTTACATTCTCCCCCTCTTAAAATAAACGTTCGTTCTCGAACGTGCCAAGATTAACCTCGAACTCATCCAATCACTGAATACGCACTTTCAACACACACCCGCGGGTGATCCCACGTCACCCCGACCTACATAAGCCCGATGACGCCATCGCAACTGCAATTTAGCCTTCCTATCACCACCGATAAGCCTCATACCTCAATTTCTCACCTTCTACTCATTTCTAAAAGACTCGATTCTAAATTCATATCCGACGTTAGCCTCAACCAGATGCATCAACTCATGAATAGACCCACAAGGTATGACCACACAATATAGCACACTACACATAGGCTCATAATAAAACTTTGGATCACAATAGCTGCGTGAAATCAATCCAGCACTGGCGATTAGCCTCATATCTGAAAGAACTCTGTTTCCTAGCCCCATAATATTGATAATGATGCAATAAACACGAAGACTTCATTATTAGACATCCGAATCACCGGGCCACAACTAACACCACTAGGCACACATCCCGCAAGTTGGAACCCAGAGAACACATAAGGAAAATGACTGAATATGAAAAGAACAACACATAAGGAAACTATCAAACAAGCCCGACAGACACTACTCTCTACCAGTACTGACCCACAACTGATACAACAAGGGAAAAATTAGAACATATAAGCAAATCATAAGGATCCCATATTGATAAAATTTCCACCGCGGTACTCAGCCCCTCCAAACATATCGAATCACGAAATCTCACTAGGACCTCGTCCTCAACTCTAAATCACATACCGAAAATATATCATACCATTTGAAATATCTCACTAACTAATCTTTGCCAATAACATCATGACGCTCACTTAACTCACATCTCGATGGAGTATCAATTCACAGGTCGTAATCAAAATACTTAGGATAATCACTTAAAGCTTACCATGATGAACAACAAGGACTCGCTTCTAGTCTCATCACTCTCAATGATGAATAAAACAAAGATAGACACAGGTTACCACTCATAGAGTCTCCCAACAGGAGCAAGCACGAAAAATAGAGTGCAAAGCATGAAACTCACTCATAAATAAAGCAACAAATAACGGAAACTCGTCCCGACCAACAGAACTATGGTGAAATACAAATGGTGCCCCTATGCCACAAATCAAAACACACTTGTATGATAACATCTGGCACAACGGCCTCCATGCTACTACATGAAACACACCAATGGGTCGGGCCTCCCCCTCTTGGGCGCCCTCAACTCACATGTATACCCTGCTGTAACACACATGTCTAAATCCTGGAAAAATCTCTCACCCTGTGGCGACGTGGCTGTGGAAACTGTGCAATATGAATAATCTGAGACCCCTGAGTACCTGAAACCCCATGCGAAGCTCGTAATGCAAACTGAACCAGCTGATCCACAAAACCTCTACCGTACCGTACCGTACCCTGCCTCCAATATAAAGACCAGTGGATGTCCCCGGCCTATGAGGCCTCCCTGTACTCTCTCTCCTGAACTCGCCTGTCCTCTCGCTCCCGATCCTACATGCTCCCTAACCGGCGAGCGATCCCTACTACCTGCTGAAACGAGGCATCTGACTCTAACTCTCGAGTCCTGCTGGACCTAATATCATGCTTGAGTACCTCAATGAATCTACGAACTCGCCTCCTAACTGAAGCAACCAAGGTAGGTGCATACCTGGCCAGCTCACTAAATTTGACGGCATACTTCGATAGTGACACAGCGCCCTAACGCAATTGCTCAAACTCCGTGCGCAGTGCATCTCGAAGGAACTAAGGTATAACCCCTCTCAGGAAAATCTCTTAACCCTAAACCCATGTAAGCGAAGCTGGCTCGGCTGGGCTACCCACTTATATCCCCACCACCACTAACAAACCACTCCTCTGAACTGAGACGTGACAAAATCAACACCGCTCGTCTCTATAACACCCATTGTACGAAGAATGCAGTGACACTCCTCCAAGAAATCCAGGGCGTCTCAAGTTTAAGTTGTTCTTCCTCTGATGCTGCTGCCCTAACCCGGCTGAATTGAAACCACATGCTATACTGCCATGATATCTGGAACCTGACCAACATGATCTCGCTGCTTTAGAGTGTAGACGGCGGGAGTCTGAACTCCTCCCCTGATCTGTGGAGTAGCCGGTGTACTAGAACCGATCCCGTCTGAGTCAATGTACAATTATACTCAAAAACTGCGCCCAGGTCTCCTGAAGTCCGGGCGTAACAATAGGCACCTCCAGTACCTGTCCCCCAACTGGAACAACTGGCAGCTCCTCAACGGCTATTCTGGTAGATGTCCCAACTGCGGCACGTGCTCTTCGTCGATCTCTTCCTCTGCCCCTAGCGACATTCGTCTCGAGGGTAACGCCATCAGGAACCGCAACTCGTGTCCTCACCATCAGTGAGAGAATAGAATGAGAATTTTAAAACTTCAAGATCAATGAACCTGCACGATAGGAATGAAGGAAGTGAAATTGTCGTAATAGTTCCATAGCCTTTAGAAGATAAATACAGACGTCTCCATACCGATCTACAAGACTCTACTAAACTCGCTTATGACTCGTGGCACCTATGAACCTAGAGCTCTGATACCAACTTGTCACGACCCAAATTTCCCCTCCGTTGGGTAACGTGATGGATCCTAGTCCTAAGGACTAGGTGAGCCTAACATTCATGGAATAACAACAATAATAAATACAATCTAACATTTTATGAAAACAGGATTCTTTATACAAGAGCATATTCCCCAAACCCGGTAGTACAAGTCATAAGCTTAAAGAATTTACACTAAAATTTCTAATTACCACTGTTCGGAAATAAGTACAACAATGTATGAACAAAAAATATAAGACGATGACTCTGAAATCGCGAACGCTGAAGCGGTTTTACCTTGAGTCTCCACAACAGCAACCGCGCTGCTAACAATCAATACTTGAATCTGCACAAAAAAAATGTGCAGAAGAGTAGTATGAGCACACCACAACAGTGCCCAGTAAGTATCAAGAATAACCTCGGTGAAGTAGTGATGAGGACTAGTCAAGACACTCGATGGTCTAATAATTAAGGTATATATATATAAAATGACAGAATTTGACATCTATCTAATGACTACACAAGATAGTAAATAATAGAGCAACTACGATGCGGAAAGAGGTACAACAAAAAACAACGGAATAACATAATAACATACAGAAAGATGGACAAAAATACAAACCAAACCGGAAACCACAACATAATAAGAACACTAGTAACTCAACACTGCATTAGTTTGTTCACATCAGGCCTTAGCCAATAAAACCCAAAAAATTGGTCAAATCCTCGAGTTTAACTTTTCAACCGCAAGTTTATATTGAAAGCTTTTTAAGATATAGTCTTTTCAGTGTGAAAATTTCCTTTGAAATATACTTCCTCCAAAGATACGTAAACATACTTTACAAAACGAAATCCTCAAACGAAATTCCTTTCAATAAAAGCTTTCCAAATGTACCTTTCTAGTAAATGTTTTTCAAACATAATTTCCTCCAAGATAAACGCTTTGCAAACATAATTTCTTTCAAGGTAAATGCCTTTCCATTTTACTTTTCAATAATTGTCCCTCAAACATAGTTTTCCTTCAATATAAAACAACCGGGATTCCGTCCCGTAGCTCAGAAATTAGTCATGCAGTACAAGGGGAAAGCTCCCGGAATACGTCTGTAGTCCCAATTTAAATATGCAGTACAGTACAGGGGGGAAAGCTCCCGGAACACGTCCGTAGTCCCAATTTAAATATGCAATGCAGTACAGGGGGGAAGCTCCCGGAATGCGTCCGTAAACCCAATTAAAATATGTAGTGCAATACAGGGGGAAATCTCCAGAACACGTCTGTAGTCCCAATTTAAATATGCAATGCAGCCAATAGAGAGAACAACTAGAACACGGCAGAAACATCATACATTGCCACAACAAGCACAAAAGCAACAAATGACTGAAATGCCAAATGCGACGAGCAAATCAATACAAGAACTTAAATCACAAGAATGGTAAAACTCACTCATACGAAGTAGCCACTGAAGAGAATGCCAATCACAAAGAGAAACAATGTAACGAGGGGAAAACAAAGCAAATAGAGCAATGATTCTCAGTATTCAAGTTCACAACAAGAAGAAACCAAATCATCATGGCAAGGGAAAACAACTATAACCAATCTCGCTTTAAAAATTAGCTTCACAGAACAAAACTCAGCTTGAACAATGCTCAATAACAGGCCACACCAAAGAGATACCATCAACACAGATGATTATCAAACTAAATCTAAGTAGCACTCAAGGGAAAATCATATAAATCACAGTATACGACTCACAGACATGCTTGACACCAACGTATAGATATTCCAATTACGGCTAAATAATTATAGGACGAGATTATACTAATTCTAGTTAAGCAGGCAATTTATGAAGGGAAATATAGCATGATGGTAGGAGAGGTAGAATATTCAGTTAAGCCAATTAAGAGCAAATAAACAACAACGGAAGCTAGAGGCAAGAAAAGTCTAACTCAAGCAGGAATAGATGAAACTAGCAACCAGAAACTTGGTCATAACAGTTATAACTTCATACATAGGAAATATAAGGTCATAAGAATCCTCAAAAACCAACCAATTACAAATAATTCCGAATACGCACTCGTCACCTCGCGTACACGGACTACAATCAACATAGAAGACTCAAACCCTAAGGGGTAATTCCTTCACACAAGGCTAAGCAAGATACTTACCTCGACGATGACAACCCGATACTCTAAATGGACTTCTAGGGCAAAATGACCTCCGGACGGCTCAAATCCAACTATAACAACTCCAAAACACACATAAATTGTATAAGGAGCTATTCCGAATAATAAAGTTTTAATCTTTACAAAATTATAAAAATCGACCCAAAAGTCGACCCCTGGGCCCGCACCTCCGAACCCGTAAAATTATACAAAATAGGAATACCCATTCTGATACGAGTTCAACCATACAAAATTTATCAAATTTCGATACCATTTCGTCCCCCAAATCATGAATTTCGTTTTGAGAGTTTTCTTCCAAAAACCAATATTTTCTTCAACCCAAAACACAACTTAAAATATAAAAACAAAAATAAAATCATGGAACATATATAATTCTAGGTGAAGAACACTTACCCGCTCGATTAGCTTGAAACTCCCCAAAAATCGCTCCCAAATCTGAAGTCCAAAGCTCAAAATGTGAAGAAAATGGCTAACCCTCGTTTATAAGAATCTGCCCAGGACATCCGCAACTGCGACCACTTAACCGCACCTGCGCTCCTACCCGCACCTGCGCCCAAGAACCGCTTCTGCGGGGCTCGCACCTGTGGTTCCCTATCCGCAGGTGCGGCCACACTAGAACAACAATACCAGCTGCATTTCCAAACTTTAACTTTTCCGATAACCGTCCTAAACCATCCCGAGCCCCTCGGGACCTCAACCAATTACACCAATAGGTCACATACCAACGCATGAAATTAGTCGAACATTTGGAACAACCAAAACAACATCAAAACACCGAATCAAATCTCGGATTCAAGCCTAAAATTTCTAAATTTCAAAAATTCGCCAACGATGCCAAAACCAACCAAACCACATACGAATGACCTGAAAGTTTGCGCACACGTCACAAATGATGCTACGAACCTATTCCAACTTCCGAAATTCCATTCTAACCCCGATATCAAAATCTAACCTATCGGCCAAAATCACCGAAATTCTAACTTTTGCCGAATTACTTCAAATTACTCAACGGACCTCTAAAACCAATTCCGGACGCGCGCCTAAGTCCAAAATCATCATACGAAGTTGTTGACATCACCCAAAACTCATTCCGAGGCCGTTCACTCAAAAGTCAAACCTCCGGTCAACTTCCATCACTTAAGCTTCAAATATAGAAATTTTCCTTCCAATTCGATCTGGATTATCCGATAACTGAATCCAACCACGCACGTAGGTCGATATTCATAATGTGAAGTTGTTCACGACCTGACGCCACCGAACGGAGCTTAAATTATCAAAATGACCGGTCGGGTCGTTACAATTAAACGTTGAGTTTATGGGGTTTCTATATTCATATGCAACAACCAAACCTTCAAGCATGTAATTCCATCTAGTTGGACAAGGTTTATGAACCTTTCTTTATCTTAGACCTAATTCATCTCATCTTTTAGAATATTCTCTAAGTCTACTTCTATGGTTTTAATAAAAAACCCAGTTAAGAGCCATTTTAACCTTTTCAATTTCAATATTTAAAATTCTCATACCATCATCCACAATTAAATGGTAAATATGATAAAGAAACCTAATATGTAAAATGTTACTAAATGCAGGATTTAGCGTAGTGGTAGGAAAGGATATAGCATTTGTGTTACTAGTAACATTACCAATTGAAACTGACATTATTTTATCACTACTGCAAAAATATGTACAAATATCCGTAATTGTGCTAGCAATAAACTGAACCGTGTGACGTGAATTAATTATTCTATAAGCAATAATGCGCTTTTGCATTATCCAATCCTCATCAATCCAATGACTGGTAACAGTAAGGTAAACACAATCATTACCACTTCTACCAATATCAGTTGTAATAGCAACACGATAATTTATATGAGTAAATAAATAGCACAAATATTGTTCATATTTATGTTTATATTTATAAATATCGCTCTTTATGGTTATGTGAGGAAAACCTTTATAAAAGGATTAAAAACTTTTCTAATATAATGCACAAAGTTAGGGTCAGATGGAAAACTATAAGGTAAACACAAAACAGTTACCATTTTTGTCAATTATTCCCGATATTTTTTGGATCGTAATATAAAATACCACTATTAACAGTGTTAGTTCTCGGTTGAAATTGATTTCAACCGGTACTAGGGTCAGCCTGACTAGGATTAGGTACACTTTTCCCCTCGGCGTCCGCTTTCAGACGAAGATATCTGACTCTATCTTGAGGGTGTTTTAATATGTGTCTAGCCAAAGTNCCCCCCGATCCAAAATATTTAAAAGCTAACTTTGTGCCACAAGTTTTACACTTAGCCTTATTTTCTGGAATTAGTTGAGTAAAAATGGCCAAACATGAGATGTTTTCATCTGTTTGGTAGGTTGTCTAGAAAAAGTAGGGGCAGTGACAGGATTATCAGATGGGCATCATTTGGATTAGCAGCGTTATCACTAGTTAGGTTAACTTCAGGAGCAGGACTAGTGGTTGCATCATCATCCGGTAGAGTTCATCAAAATCTATTTCCTCATCATCATTTTCATCAATAGTTGGATTAGAATAAAGAGCATTCATTAATTCATGGTCTAACTGTTTGGTTCGGGGAACATGGGGCAGTGGAGGGGGAACAAATTGACCACTAGATTAGGAGCTCTTGGATTTTCCCTTATTTTTACCAGAAAGTTTTTTTTAAGGAAGCCATCTTAATTAATCAAGTAATGGAAAATAAATAAAACAAACAAAACTATAACATTAAAACTTAAGAGTTGGAACGAGTTTACTGAATTGACGAACAACTTGTTGAAAATTGATTATCGTTGAAGACTTCAATTCACCAACTTCATAATTTTTTCACAAATTGTAACAATAAAGTAAGCAATAGTAGCAATTATAGGAGAAAATTAGGGAGAGATTGTGATAGATTGATGGTTTTGTAAGAAAAATAAAAGAATAAGGGGGTATTTATAGTTGAAAATAGAGAAAAAATATAATTATAAAGAGTTCGGGTTAAAACAAAGTTGGGGAGGGGGGGGTCTTAAATGACTATTTTTTAAAGGCTAACGGGCAGATTTTTTAAAGCCCAACGATTTTTCTTTTTTTCTTTTTTTTTTTTGCGAAATTTGACCGTTGGGACCTTTTGGCCCGACAAAGACCGGTCCGACCCCAATCCTAATATGAAGAACCGGCCCAGAAGACCGAACTAGGCCCACGAACCCCGGCCCAACCGATCCTGGCCCGTGGTCCCGGGCTGATTCCGGTCCTGACAACCCACTTGCCACACTTAGTCTCGCCCAAAAAAATATTCTCACATAATAGTAAAAAGTATACTACAAACTACAGAAATGTTCCAACTAGGGTCAATAATTTCACCTTTAAAAGACAACCAAGGGAAATCCATATCACTGAAGTCTCTATGAGATTAGGGATGGCAATGGGCGAGACAGGGCGGGGCGGGACGGGTGTGGGGCGGGTTTGGAAAAACCCACAAAAATTTCAACTCGCCCCACTCCGCCCTGCATAGTTATATTTTCAGTTTTCAACCCGCATCGCCCCACCCCGCCCCACTTAATTCATTTTCTTTAATTTTTTTTTAAAATAAAATAGTTTGACATTTTATTATTTTATAAAATGAATAGTTAAATAGAATCACATAAACATAAAACTGAGAGAGTATTACATTGATCCTCCAAAATAAATGGGTTACTATCATTTCTTATTACTAATACGATATCTTGACTTATGTAATATCATTTTGGTAAGACTTATGCGAATTGATTAATTATAAATCAAAATAGTATTTGTGCTAGTGAAGAAGAATGTGAAATTATAGTTGAAATGATTGCTTTGTTTCAAAAAAGTTAAAATTCAAAGTTGTGCCGCATTGAACCTGCATTAATCCAGCAATTCGCCCCGCCCCGCCCCGCTTTAAATTTTTTTAATTTTTTTAATCGCACCCGCATAAAAGTAAATCCGTTCCGCCCCGTAGCCATCCCTATATGAGATCCAAGGAACTATTGAATATAGTTGAAAGAGGACATGAACTGCATAAATCAGAATGGTATTACCTTTCTTGAGCAAATTACCAATCATTGAAGTTCACTAATTATCTTTTAATTAATCTTTCATGAAAAATAAAAAACTTTTTTGAGCATAACGCCGTAGAAGAGTTCATTATGTTGCTTGGCTTTTTGATGACGAAAGTCCAGGTTAAGATTATGATGTTTCTGCCCATATTAATTCTTGTTCAATGTATTTTAAATGTTCAAAGATGTTTCTGCCCATATTAATTCTTGTTCAATGTATTTTAAATGTTCAAAGATTTCTCCCAGGGATACAAAATGTAATTTTAAAAAAAAAAAATTAAACTGAATGTTGTCTCTCACTTATTATTAGCTTTGTCATTTCAAGGACCATGACATCTATATTCAGTACAGGTTAATGCGATGACATAATGTATAGTATATGCATGTCATTACCTTAGAGACAGATTCATGATTTGAGGTTTATGAGTTCATACTGTAATTTTAAATTAATATGCAATAATAAATAAGTTCACATTTAAATATTTATAAATATTTAGTAATTTCATAATAAAAATACATAATCTACGCAAAAATTACTGAGTTCCTTGAAACCCATATTTAATGCTCTAGGTCCGTCTTTGACTAACCCTGGGGATAGGGACATGGAGAGGATTGGATTACAAATTTTATAAAAGATGAAAAATTTAAAGCAGTTTGTGACAAGGAAAGACTTCAATTAACCAACAACAAAGCTACATCCAGGGATCATGAGGAAACATAAAAATAGTTTGAACTTCGATGCCTTCCAAATCTTGCTTATCTTTCTTGATTTCGATTTCACAAGATGTTAATTTGGTGGGTTCCATCAAGGGGTGAGCATCAGTCGGTTTGTTGTAAATGTTATCGTTTGACATATCGGTTATCAGTTTAAAAATATGCTTAATTGGACCAATAAGATATCTGTTATCGGGGATCGCGTATCGATTCTTATCCGTTCGGTAATCGATTTACCCGATAAGAATAAAAAACATCTAAAAAAAATTATTTTTATTATAGAAATCATGATCATACTGTTAAGAGAAAGGAATTGAAGTTTTGTTCTTACGAAAAGAAAGGATTAAATTTCAACTTTAGAAAAGAAAACTTTCTTTGCATTTGAAAATCCCAATGAATGATCTCAATTTTTAAAGTTATAAGTTAGTAGGAGTAAGGAATAAGACATTAAGCTCTACTGAGTTTACTAGAAAAACCCCTAAATAAAATTGTTCAAAATGGAAATTAAAGGGTACAAGTACAATATCAGAAGGTGACTCCGAGTCCTGCGAACGCGACGACAAGTTTACATTGAGTCTTCACAGCAATGCTCAACCAGCTAGCTAATAATCAACAATAGCTGAGGCACCTGAGATCAGCACAAAAATGTGCAAAAGCGGTATGAGTACACTATAGCGGTACCCAGTAAGTATCAAGACTAACCTCAGTGGAGTAGTGACGAGGGACAGCCAAGACACCCACATGACTAAATCATCTGAACAAGTATACATGTAGAACTAGCGGGGAACAATATCAGTATAAGGCTAGGTATGATGACAATAATAATACAACATTTATAAAAGAGACTAAAAACAACAAATAGCAACGAGACACAACAGGTAATAACACTGTAGAGAAAGCTGAGCACGATCCAAATCTGGTGTAACCGAAGAAAAGAAGACAAGTGACAACTAGTAGGAACAACCACTTTCACACCAGTTTTACCCAAGGATTTCACGAGGTGCCAAACCGCAAAATCACAAATCACGGCTCTTAATTCGTGAACCCTAATCACTTGGCATCTTTTTACCACATTACAATTCATAATCGCACGGATGACTCACGTGCCAATAGAACATCCCTCACACAGAAGGCAAGTTGACAAGAGTATGTATAATGGCTAGTGACGTCAGGATTCATCTTTTACAACCGATATGAATGATTTTACTACGTGTATACTTGTGCAAGTGTTCTACCACAATTCAAGTCAACATATAAAAGTAGAGACAATGAATGGCTCATAATAAGCGATCACCACAAAATGTACAGTACAATAAAGGCAGCAATGAAGTTTGGAGCATCGACTAACACAACAAGATTAGCTACATAGAACTGAGCAAATAGTGCAACACGGAGGGAAATAGTTAATAGTATTCCAAGGAAAACAATAATTAAAGTCAAGTGCACAAAAAAGGAAAATGACAACAAGAGCCCTACCGACGTACCGCCTCGTAGTCTCAAATCATAAAATGAATCATAACTTTCCTTATATCACCGTGAGAGCCTTTATATTTAGTTTTGAAAATCTATTTTCCCGAAATAGCATCCCGTGTTTTAGACCACCTTATCACACATCATGGTTTCTAGTAGTTCCCCGACTAGCCACGCATTTCAAGCCCACCTTATCTCACCACATGCGTTTCAACATCCAGACCTTATACCACCGCATGCGTATCAATTGTTTAACCAAAGAATTAGATCCTTTGTCTAAAGATATTTCTAGGATGAAAACGGGTTATTGATAATCAAGAAAATAAAGAAAAATGAATAATAGACAATATTGCAGAAATATAGAAAAGCGAAATAAATTGTATTCGAGAATCATATGCCTTTACATGCTGTATTCCCCTCCCTTATATAGGAGATTCCTTGATATAACATACAACTCTTGCTATGGTTGCTCATTAATGACTAATTATGACATTAATAAGGCGTTACAAAGTATAACGGTAATTGGGGTACAATTACATAACGTTCGAGTAATCAATTGTGGGTTCTTGAATCTGCCCGTAGCTTTGTCTAGATTCATTCTGACCGTGCCTCTTCCCTGTTTTGATCAGGTTGAGTTTCCCGTGGCTGATAAGCTCGAGGATTTATTGAATCGTTCCTCTTTGTTCCGTACCTCTTCAAAGAATCACATCCAGCTGTCACGTTCTCTTGTGTCCACGTAAGTGGCTGAGTTGTCAAAAGCTGGATTATGTGTGAAACTCTTTTTTACCAATACAGATAGTGCCCCCACTTACCATATATTTATCAATTAATATTTGGTAAGTGGATATTTATTTATTGTGGGAATATTTTGCCGCCGCTTTTCCTCGAAACATTGTATCCTTCTCTGCACCATAGGCATCGTTTGTGACTTCCAGTTAGTGCTCATACCACGTGTCCTTTTCAGATTGGTTCTGCATTTACTCGGCACCTTTTAGGGCTTTTTGCGGTTGTGCCAGTCCTGAAGTGACATCTTCAATTATGACTTTTTATCATTATTTTTCTTTTTTTCCATGTTTGACAGTTGTCCTCAAGTATAAATACCTTTCTTCTTTTCTTTGCTTCCACGAAACACTTTCTAACTTTGTCTTTTGTAAAGAACTTTCTTCTTGCCTTTGTAAACATGTCTTCTTCAAACCAACCTCAGGGAGTAATAGATATTGAAAATTTAACGACATCTTCTGCTCCGACTAGGAGTCGGAGAGGTGGTAGACTTAGAAATCTAGGATCCACTCCTTCGAGGGGCTCATCTTCTTCTCAGATAGTTCCCTCTCCTTCCACTAGATCTCTAGTTTCTCCGAGGTTTAGGGTTTCTCGGTCTTTGTCTAGAGGTAGAGGTGAACGCCTTCGTGAACCTGAAGTTGATGAAATTGTCCCTGCTGAATTTGTCTTTGCTAGAGATAATCAAGTTCTTGTAGACCAATCTTCTTCCCTTGAGAGTGTTGAATAGGGTCAGATTTCCCTTGTCCGTAGGGAGTGTTTTTGGAGGCCTGATTTCCCTGTCTATATTCCGAATAGTAAACAAAGAATAACGTCTTACAAAATGGGATATTCTTTTGTTTATACGTACCCTTTCACTCTAGGGTTTAGACCCCTCATTGACCCAGTCATAATTGAATTCTGCCATTTTTTCAATGTCTGCTTAGGACAAGTTGGTCCGCTTGTGTGGCGAGTTGTCGCATATCTTAAGAGTTTATCTTCTTTAGCCTCAGTTCCTTTTACTTTCAACCATCTTATTCATCTCCACTCTCCTACCTTATTTTTTGAAGGGGTTTTCACTCTGACTGCTAGAAGTAAAAGAGTGATGGTAACCCCTGGAGATGATATGGATAGGGGTTGGTACCTCCGGTATGTTGTTGTACCCACTGTTGGTTTAGTGGGTGAAGAAAATCTTCCCTTCCTTGAGAAGTGGAATCGCTCACGTGAGTATGCTTTAGCTCACATCTATTTACTTTTCCTTGTTCTGACTTGAGATGTTTTATTAACACAGTATCTGTTTCTTCTTCTTTTAGCAATCATGGATACTGTTGAGAATGTCTCCGGTATCCGTGATTGGGTAGAAAAATTGTTGTCTGTTGCTCCTTTAGAAGAGAGATCTTGGAAGTACCTCGCTGAGAGGTATGGTTGGAATGTAAAGACCCAAGGTAAGTGAAGATTTGTTCTTTCTTCTTTCCTTACTCGAGTCTCTTCTTTCTTTGTCGCTTAACTTTTTCCCTTTGATAGGGTTCTCTGCTCGTGGGGTGTCTGCTTCATCTATCCCGAAGATGTCTTTGGCTCAGGCCCAAAAAATTATTGTTGGTTCATCTTCCTCTAAGATGGGTGAGTCTCGTTCTGTAGAAGAAGAAGAAGGTGCTTTAGTACACATGCCATGGAGAAGGCGGGTGGTTTCAGATGATGAGTTTACACCCTTGACCTTGCCTTCCGTGTCTGTGGTTGAGCCCTCTACCCTTGAAGATGTTTCTCATTCCCCCATTCATAATTCTGTGGATTGTCTGTTCCATGTAGGTTCTGACCTTGCTCCTGACGATGTCCCTTTGGCTGCTGTCTTTCCTACTTCTTTAAGAGAAGCTGTCTCTTCTGCTCCTTTGGCTATTACGGCTTCTGCTGTTGCTTTGCCTGTGGCTTCCTCAACTCTTCAACCCTCCGTGCCTGCTGCTTTGCCCATGGCTTCTTCAGCTCCTCAACCCTCCGTGCCTGTTGTTGTTTCATATCTGCCTGCTTCCATGCCTTCCGCTAGGGAAGTATGGTCTTCCAGCAGAGAGATGCGACAGGTGGTAATAGAGGTTCCAGCTTAGGGTAATCTTTTCAAGAAAATGGGTGAGCCCGAAGTGTGGCTCAAGCCTTTGATAGGTCCCTCTAAGAAAGCCAAGCTAGCCAGCCACAGTGTTCTTACATGGGCCAATGAGGTTGTGCATACTTCTTTGAAGGTATGATGCAGGTTATCCTCTTTCATTTTTGTATATGAAATTTACCATATCTAATTTGTTTATTTCTTGTAGATTAATCTTATATGCATGGAGCTCATGAAGAGGATCTCAAACACAGACCAGGAGATAAAAGAGTTGTAGGCCGATGTTGATAACTGGAAAGCACAGTATAATAGACTAAGGATTGACATGGATGCCTTAGAAGAGGAAAAAAGTACCTTGAAGTGGCAGATGAGGCTTATGGCAGCAGAACTGGCAGCAGAGAAGGCTTCTTCCAGTCAGGCTGATAAAGACAAGAGTGTTCTAGAGTCCTCATTTGCTGAGCAGCTGTCCCACGCCCCATAGAAGATTAGAGACTTGAAAAACTTGTTGGGGAAGAAAGAGGAATACTCAGGCGCGCTCGTGCAATAACTCACTCGTACTCAAGAGGACCTTCGTAAGGCTTTAGATAAAGTTCAAACTCTAGAGGAGTCGATTGTACCGTTAAGGGCCACCCATGAAGCTACGGAAGCAAAGAAGGACACATTGAGAGCTGAGCTTCAAGTATGGGCAAGGGATTATGAAGATCTTGAAGAGGTGGCTGTTGTTGATGTGAGCTGGGCGTACATGAATTATCGCCTTGACACATTGACGGAAATGAGTCAAGAGGGTTTCGACCTTAGTGCTGAAATAGCTAAATCTGTGGAAGCCATGGAGAAGGCTCAACAAGGTCATAACCTCTTCACCTGATGGTGAGACTCCAGCCACTCGTGCCTCTTCATCCCTAGATGCTCCTTCTCCTTCTGCCAGTGAAGTCAACCCATCTCTTGAAGAATTTTAGTTGGTTCATCCCTTTTTTTTTCCTTTGTCCCAATTGGTGGTTACCCCTAGTCCCATCGGTGGTAAATTTAGATTTCTTTAAAGTCCCCAAATGACAACTTAGGGGCACCACAATGTATATAAAAATTCTATACGGCTAAGCATAAGTTAATACTTAGTTTTTGCTTAGCCGTTTTAATATATTAATGCTAGTATGACTTTTGTTGAGATCCTGTTTCATTCTTTAAGTCTTTTGCATGCTTCATTTTTTGAGGTTTTAGTTTTACCTCTGAGTTTTGCATAAAGAATGCTTTAGATTACTCGTACCTTTTTCGTAATAGGCACGGTGTCATATTAAATGTTTGCCTTTTTGTAGTAGGCATAATTTATGGAAGAGGGACCTTTCTAATTGACATGAAGAAGATGTCTCAACTTCATGATAATGCAATAGAGTGATACGAATCTTACACATGTTTAAGAATGTTTCCAAGGAAAGTTTTTTGTTTGAACTTCCATGACATTTTACATGTGTTTGATTATCGTCTAAAACTCATGTTGCAACTATTTTTGTTTAACATATTTGATATACTCTTGTATTCCGTAACTATTTTTCATAGGTAACAATTTTTCGATATTAATACAAGGGAACAACTGTTTTTTAATAGTAACAGTTTTTATAAAGATTGGAGTTTTTACCCGCAACTGTTTTCGTTGGAAACAGTCTTCTAATAAGTACGAGGGAAATGTTTTCATATTCGTAACTATTTTTATTTGATAACAGTTTTCTGAACAAATACAAGGATTTAGATCTTTCA
>ML361946.1:0-42623 GCA_005239505.1 Nicotiana paniculata | reverse complement strand
CGTTGGTTATGGTTCCTTGTGTCGTATTTTATGTCTCGAACAAATATAATGAGATTTGGTACCTGCTCCGTACCGAGGAGTCCGACCTGGACCATGGCAGGCGATAATACATGCATTACTGGCGGAATTGAAGTTTAATTGCCATAAAATGCCAAAAAAGTAACTTGATCATTTCGAAGTGTTGGTTATGGTTGCTAGGGTTATATTTGATGTCCCGGACAAATATCATGCGATTCGGTACCAGCTATGTACCACGGCGTCCGGCCTGGACCATGGTAGGCGATAATACATGCACGACTGACGGAATTCCAGTTGAATAGCCATAAAAGGCCAAAAAATGTAACTTGATCGTTTAGAAGTGTTGGTTATGGTTCCTTGCGTCATATTTAATGTCCCGGAAAAATATCATGCAACCCGGTACCGGCTCCGTAACAAGGCGTCCGGCCTGGACCATGGCAGGTGATAACACAGGCACGACTTGCGGAATTCCAGGTTAATTGCCAGAAAATGCCAACAAATGTAACTTGATCATTTCGAAGTGTTGGTTATGGTTCCTTGGGTCATATTTGATATCCCAGACAAATATCATGCGATTCCATACCGGCACTGTACCAAGGCGTCCCGCCTGGACCTTGGCAGGCGATAATATATGCACGAGTGACAGAATTCTAATTTAATTGCCATAAAATGCCAAAAAATGCAACTTGATTATTTCAAAGCGTTGGTTATGGTTCCTTGGGTCGTATTTGATGTCCCGGACAAATATCATGAGATTCAGTACAGGTTCCGTACCAAGGCGTCCGGCCTTGACCATGGCAGGCGATAATACAGGCACGAGTGGCGGAATTCCAGTTTAATTGCCATAAAAAGCCAACAAATTTAATTTGATCATTTCGAAGCGTTGGTTATGGTTCCTTGGGTCGAATTTGATGTCCCGGAGAAATATCATATGATCCCGTACCGGATCCTTACCAAGGCGTCCGGTCTGGACCATGGCAGGCGATAATACAGGCACGACTGGCATAATTCAAGTTTAATTGCCATAAAATGCCAAAAATGTAACTTGGTCATTTCGAAATGCTGGTTATGGTTCCCTGAGTCGTATTTGATTTCCCTGACAATATCATGTTATCTGGTACCGGCTCCGTACCAAGGGGTCCAGTCTGGACCATGGTAGGCGATAATACAGGCACGACTGGCGGAATTGCAGTTTAATTGCCATGAAATGCCAAAAAATGCAACTTGATCATTTCGAAGTGTTTCTTATGGTTCCTTGGGTCGTATTTTATGTCCCGGACCAATATCATGTGATTCGGTACTGGCTACGTACCAAGGCGTCCGGCCTGGAACATGGCAGGCGATAATACAGGCACGTCTTGGCGGAATTCCAGTATAATTGCCATAAAATTCAAAAAAATGTAACTTGTTCCTTTCGAAGAGTTGGTTATGGTTTCTTGGGTTGTATTTGATGTCCCCGAAGAATATCATGCAGTCCGGTACCAGCTCTGTACCATGGTATCTGGCCTGGACCATGGCAGGCGATAATACATGCACGACTGGCAGAATTCCAATTTAAAAGCCATAAAATGCCAAAAAATGTAACTTTATCATTTCCAAGCATCGTGGTTCCCTGGGTCGTATTTGATGTGCCGGAGAAAAATCATGTGATCCGGTACCGACTCCATACCAAGGCGTCCGGCCTGGACCATGGCCGGCGATAATACATGCACGACTGGCGGAATTCCAGTTTAATTGCCATAAAATGCCAAAACATGTAATTTGATCATTTTGAAACGTTAGTTATGGTTCCTTGGGTCGTATTTGATGTCCTGGAGAATTTTCATGCTATCCGGTACCGGCTCCGTACCAAGGTGTCCGATCTGGACCATGCCAGGCGATAATACATGCACGACTGGCGGAATTCCAGATTAATATCCATAAAATGCCAAAAAATGTAACTTGATTATTTCAAAGCATTATTTATGGTTCCTTGAGTCGTATTTGATGTACTGCACAAATATCATGCGACCCGGTACTGGCTACGTACCAAGGCGTCCGGCCTGGACCATGGCAAACGATAATAGGGGCACGACTCAAGGAATTCAAGTTTAATTGCCATAAAATGCCAAAAAATGTAACTTTATCATTTTAAAGTGTTCGTTATGGTTCCTTAGGTCGTATTTTATATCCCGGAGAAATATCATGTGATCAAGTACCGACTCCGTACCAAGGCGTCCGGCCTGGACTATGTCAGGCGATATTACAGGCACGGCTGGCGGAATTCCAGTTTAATTGCCATAAAATTAGAGAAAATGTAACTTGATCATTTCTAAACGTTGGTTATGGTTCCTTCAGTCATACTTGATATCCCGGACAAATATCATGCGATCCGGTACCGGCTCCGTGCCAAGGCGTCCAGCCTCGATCATGGCAGGCGATAATACAGGCACGACTGGCGGAATTCCAGTTTAATTGCCATAAAATACCAAAAAATGTAACTTGAACATTTTGAAGCGTTGGTTATGGTTCCTTAGGTAATATTTGATATCCCGGAAAAATATCATGCGATCCGGTACCGGCTCCTTACCTAGGCATCCCGCCTGGACCATGGCAGGAGATAATACAGGCACGACTGGCGGAATTCCAGTTTAATTGCCATAAAATGCCAAAAAATGTAATTTGATCATTTTGAAGTGTTGGTTATGGTTCATTGGGTCGAACTTGATGTCCCAGACAAATATCATGCGATCCGGTATCAGCTCCGTACCAAGGCATCCGGCCTGGACCATTGCATGCGATAATACAGGCACGACTGGCGGAATTCCAATTTAATTGCCATAAAATGCCAAAAAAGGTAACTTTATCATTTCCAAGCGTTGGTTATGGTTACTTGGGTCATATTTGATTTCCAGGTCAAATATCATGTGATCCGGTACCGGCTTCGTACCAAGGCATCCGGCCTGGACCATGGCAGGCGATAATACATGCACGACTAGCGGAATTCCAGTTTAATAGCCATAAAATGCCAAAAATGTAACTTGATCATTTCCAAGCATTATGGTTCCTTGGGTCGTATTTGACGTCCGAAGAAATATCATGCGATCCGGTACCGGCTCCGTACCAAAGCGTCCGGCCTGGACCATGGCATGCGATAATATAGCCACGATTGGCGGAATTCAAGTTTAATTGCCATAAATTGCCAAAAAATGTAACTTGATCATTTAGAAACGTTGGTTATGGTTCTTTGGGTCGTATTTGATGTCTTGGACAAATATCATGCGATCCGGTATCGGCTCCGTGCCAAGGCGTCCGGACTAGACCATGGAGGGCTATAATACATGCACGACTGGCAGAATTCCAGTTTAATTGCCATAAAATGCCAAACAATGTAACTTGATCATTTCGAAGCGCTGGTTATGGTTCCTTGGGTCGTATTTGATGTCCCAAAAAAATGTCATGCGATCCAGTAACGGCTCCTTACCAAGGCGTCCGGCCTGGACCATGGCAGGCGATAATACAGGCACGACTGGCGGAATTCCAGTCTAATTTCCATACAATGACAAAAACTATAAATTGATCATTTTGAAGCGTTGGTTATGGTTCCTTGTGTCGTACCAGCTCTGTGCCGAGGAGTCCAACCTGGACCATGGCAGGTGATAATACATGCATGACTGGCGGAATTCAAGTTTAATTTCCCTAAAATGCCAAAAACGTAACTTGATCATTTCAAAATGTTTGTTATGGTTAATTGGGTCATATTTGTTGTCCCGGACAAATATCATGCGATTCGGTACCAGCTATGTACCACGGCGTCCGGCCAGGACCATGGCAGGCGATAATACAGGCACGACTCACGGAATTCCAGTTTAATTGCCATAAAATGTCAAAAATGTAACTTGACCATTTCGAAGAGTTGGTTATGGTTCCTTGGGTCATATTTGATATCCCGGACAAATATCATGCGATTCGGTACCAGCTAGGTACCACGGCGTCCGGCCAGGACCATGGCAGGCGATAATACAGGCACGACTGACGGAATTCCAGTTTAATAGCCTTAAAAGGCCAAAAAATGTAACTTGATCGTTTAGAAGCGTTGGTTATGGTTCCTTGCGTCATATTTAATGTCCCAGACAAATATCATGCAACCCTGTACCAGCTCCGTAACAAGGCGTCCGGCCTGGACCATGGCAGGTGATAACACAGGCACGACTGGCGGAATTCCAGGTTAATTGCCAGAAAATGCCAACAAATGTAACTTGATCATTTCGAAGTGTTGGTTATGGTTCCTTGGGTCATATTTGATATCCCGGACAAATATCATGAGATCCGGTACCGGCACCGTACCAAGGCGCCCAGCCTGGACCATGGCAGGAGATAATATATGCACGACTGACGGAATTCTAATTTAATTGCCATAAAATGCCAAAAAATGCAACTTTATTATTTCAAAGCGTTGGTTATGGTTCCTTGGGTCGTATTTGATGTCCCAGACAAATATCATGAGATCCAGTACCGGCTCCATACCAAGGCGTCCGGCCCTGACCATGACAGGAGATAATACAGGCACGACTGGCGGAATTCCAGTTTAATTACCAAAAAAAGCCAACAAATTTAATTTGATCATTTCGAAGCATTGGTTATGGTTCCTTGGGTCGTATTTGATGTCCCGGAGAAATATCATATGATCCCGTACCAGCTCCTTACCAAGGCGTCTGGTCTGGACCATGGTAGGCGATAATACAGGCATGACTGACAGAATTCAAGTTTAATTGCCATAAAATGCCAAAAATGTAACTTGATCATTTAGAAATGTTGGTTATGGTTCCTTGGGTCGTATTTGATTTCCCTGACAATATCATGTTATCCGGTACCGGCTCCGTACCAAGGGGTCCAGTCTGGACCATCGTAGGCGATAATACAGGCACGACTGGTGGAATTGCAGTTTAATTGCCATGAAATGCCAGAAAATTTAACTTGATCATTTCGAATCGCTTCTTATGGTTCCTTGGGTCGTGTTTTATGTCCCGGAGAAAGATCATGCGATCCGGTACCGGTTCCTTACCAAGGCGTATGGCATGGACTATGGCAGGCGATAATACAGGCACGGCTGGCGGAATTCCAGTTTAATTGCATAAAATTCAAAAAAATTTAACTTGATCATTTCGAAGCAATGGTTATGGTTCCTTGGGTCGTATTTGATGTCCCGGACCAATATCATGTGATTCGGTACTGGATACGTACCAAGGCGTCCGGCCTGGAACATGGCAGGCGATAATACAGGCACGATTTGGCGGAATTCCAGTATAATTGCCATAAAATTCCAAAAAATGTAACTTGATCTTTTCGAANAGGCGATAATACATGCACGACTGGCGGAATTCCAGTTTAATTGCCATAAAATGCCAAAACATGTAATTTGATCATTTCGAAGCGTTAGTTATGGTTCCTTGGATCGTATTTGATGTCCTGGAGAAATTTCATGCTATCCAGTACCGGATCCGTACCAAGGCGTCCGATCTGGACCATGGCAGGCGATAATACATGCACGACTGGCGGAATTCCAGTTTAATATCCATAAAATGCGAAAAAATGTAACTTGATTATTTCGAAATGTTCGTTATGGTTCCTTGGGTCGTATTTGATGTCCCGCACAAATATCATGCGACCCGGTACCGGCTACGTACCAAGGCGTCCGGCCTGGACCATGGCAGACGATAATACAGGCACGATTAGCGGAATTCAAGTTTAATTTCCATAAAATGCCAAAAAGTAACTTGATCTTTTCGAAGCGTTCGTTATGGTTCCTTAGGTCGTATTTGATGTCCCGGAGAAATATCATGTGATCCGGTACCGGCTCCGTACCAAGGCGTCCGGCCTGGACTATGGCAGGCGATATTACAAGCACGGCTGGCGGAATTCCAGTTTAATTGCCATAAAATTCAAAAAAATGTAACTAGATCATTTCGAACGTTGGTTATGGTTCCTTCGGTCATACTTGATATCCCAGACAAATATCATGCGATCCGGTACCGGCTCCGTACCAAGGCGTCCGGCCTGGAACATGGCAAGCGATAATACAGGCACGACTTGGCGGAACTCCAGTTTAATTGCCAAAAAATTCAAAATAATGTAATTGATCCTTTCGAAGAGTTGGTTATGGTTTCTTAGGTTGTAATTTATGTCCCGGACAAATATCATGCGATCCGGTACTGGCTCCGTATCAAGGCGTCCGGCCTGGACCATGGCAGGAGATAATACAGGCACGACTAGCGGAATTCCAGTTTAATTGCCATAAAATCCCAAAAAATGTAATTTGATCATTTCGAAGCGTTGGTTTTCCTTGGGTCGAATTTGATGTCCCAGACAAATATCATGCGATCCGGTATCGGCTCCATATCAAGGCATCCGGCCTGGACCATTGCACGCGATAATACAGGCACGGCTGGCGGAATTCCAATTTAATTGCCATAAAATGCCAAAAAATGTAACTTTATCATTTCCAAGCGTTGGTTATGGTTACTTGGGTCATATTTGATGTCCAGGTCAAATATCATGTGATCCGGTACCGGCTTCGTACCAAGGCATTCGGCCTGGACCATGGCAAGTGATAATACATGTACGACAGGCGGAATTCAAGTTTAATAGCCATAAAATGCCAAAAAATGTAACTTGATCATTTCCAAGCATTGTGGTTCCTTGGGTCGTATTTGATGTCCTGGACAAATATCATGCGATCCGGTACTGGCTCCGTATCAAGGCGTCCGGCCTGGACCATGGCAAGTGATAATACATGTACGACAGGCGGAATTCAAGTTTAATAGCCATAAAATGCCAAAAAATGTAACTTGATCATTTCCAAGCATTGTGGTTCCTTGGGTCGTATTTGATGTCCGAAGAAATATCATGCGATACGGTACCGGTTCCGTACCAAGGCGTCCGGCCTGGACCATGGCATGCGATAATACAGCCACGATTGGCGGAATTCAAGTTTAACTGCCATAAATTTCCAAAAAGTGTAACTTGATCATTTAGAAACGTTGGTTATGGTTCTTTGGGTCGTATTTGATGTCCTGGACAAATATCATGCGATCTTTATCGGCTCCGTACCAAGGCGTCCGGAATAGACCATGGAGGGCGATAATACATGCACGACTGTAAGAAATCCAGTTTAATTGCCACAAAATGCCAAGCAATGTAACTTGATCATTTCGAAGTGTTGGTTATGGTTACTTGGGTCATATTTGATGTCCCGGACAAATATCATGCGATTCGGTACCGGCTATGTACCACGGCGTCCGGCCTGGACCATGGCAGGCGATAATACAGGCACAACTAGCGGAATTCAAGTTTAATTGCCATAAAATGACAAAAAATGTAAATTGGTCATTTCGAAGCGTTGGTTATGGTTCCTTGTGTCGTATTTTATGTCTCGAACAAATATTATGAGATTTGGTACCGGATCCGTACCGAGGAGTCCGACCTGGACCATGGCAGGTGATAATACATGCATGACTGACGGAATTAAAGTTTAATTGCCATAAAATGCCAAAAAAGTAACTTGATCATTTCGAAGCGTTGGTTATGGTTCCTTGCGTCATATTTAATGTCCCGGAAAAATATCATGCAACCCGGTACCAGCTCCGTAACAAGGCGTCCGGCCTGGACCATGGCAGGTGATAACACAGGCACGATTGGCGGAATTCCAGGTTAATTTCCAGAAAATGCCAACAAATGTAACTTGATTATTTCGAAGTGTTGGTTATGGTTCCTGGGGTCATATTTGATATCCCGGACAAATATCATGCGATCCAATACCGGCACCATACAAAGGCGTCCGGCCTGGACCATGGCAGGCGATAATATATGCACGACTGACGGAATTCTAATTTAATTGCCATAAAATGCCAAAAAATGCAACTTGATTATTTCAAAGCGTCGGTTATGGTTCCTTGGGTCGTATTTGATATCCCGGACAAATATCATGAGATCCAGTACAGGCTCCGTACCAAGGCGTCCGGCCTTGACCATGGCAGGCGATAATACAGGCACGAGTGGCAGAATTCCAGTTTAATTACCATAAAAAGCCAACAAATTTAATTTGATCATTTCGAAGCGTTGGTTATGGTTCCTTGGGTCGTATTTGATGTCCCGGAGAAATATCATATAATCCCGTACCGGCTCCTTACCAAGGCGTCTGGTCTGGACCATGGCAGGCGATAATACAGGCACGACTGGCAGAATTCAAGTTTAATTGCCATAAAATGCCAAAAATGTAACTTGGTCATTTCGAAATGTTGGTTATGGTTCCTTGGGTCGTATTTGATTTCCCTGACAATATCATGTTATCCGGTACCGGCTCCGTACCAAGGGGTCCAGTCTGGACCATGGTAGGCGATAATACAGGCACGACTGGCAGAATTGCAGTTTAATTGCCATGAAATGCCAAAAAATGCAACTTTGTCATTTCGAAGCGTTTCTTATGGTTCCTTGGGTCGTATTTTATGTCCCGGAGAAAGATCATGCGATCCGGTACCGGTTCCTTACCAAGGCGTATGGCATGGACTATGGCAGGTGATAATACAGGCACGGCCGGCGAAATTCCAGTTTAATTGCCATAAAATTCCAAAAAATGTAACTTGATCCTTTCGAAGAGTTGGTTATGGTTTCTTGGGTTGTATTTGATGTCCACGAAGAATATCATGGAGTCCGGTACCAGCTCCATACCAAGGCATCTGGCCTGGACCATGGCAAGCGATAATACATGCACGACTAGCAGAATTCAAATTTAATAGCCATAAAATGCCAAAAAAAATATAACTTGATCATTTCCAAGCGTTGTGGTTCCTTGGATCGTATTTGATGTCCCGGAGAAAAATCATGCGATCTGGTACCGGCTCCATACCAAGGCGTCCGGCTTGGACCATGGAAGGCGATAATACATGCACGACTGGCGGAATTCCAGTTTAATTGCCATAAAATGCCAAAACATGTAATTTGATAATTTCGAAGCGTTAGTTATGGATCCTCGGGTCGTATTTGATGTCCTGGATAAATTTCATGCTATCCGGTACCGGCTCCGTACCGAGGAGTCCGACCTGGACCATGGCAGGCGATAATACATGCATGACTGGCGGAATTGAAGTTTAATTGCCATAAAATGCCAAAAAAGTAACTTGATCATTTCGAAGTGTTGGTTATGGTTCCTAGGGTTATATTTAATGTCCCAAACAAATATCATGCGATTCGGTACCATCTATGTACCACGGTGTCCGGCCTGGACCATGGCAGGCGATAATACATGTACGACTGACGGAATTCCAGTTTAATAGCCATAAAAGGCCAAAAGATGTAACTTGATCGTTTAGAAGCGTTGGTTATGGTTCCTTGCGTCATATTTAATGTCCCGGAAAAATATCATGCAACCCGGTACCGGCACCGTAACAAGGCGTCCGGCCTAGACCATGGCAGGTGATAACACAGGCACGACTGGCGGAATTCCAGGTTAATTGCCAGAAAATGCCAACAAATGTAACTTGATCATTTCGAAATGTTGGTTATGGTTCCTTGGGTCATATTTGATATCCCGGACAAATATCATGCGATCCGATACCGGCACCGTACCAAGGCGTCCGGCCTTGTCCTTGGCAGGCGATAATATATGCACGACTGACGGAATTCTAATTTAATTGCCATAAAAAGCCAACAAATTTAATTTGATCATTTCGAAGCGCTGGTTATGGTTCCTTGGGTTGAATTTGATGTCCCCGAGAAATATCATATGATCCCGTACCGGCTCCTTACCAAGGCGTATGGTCTGGACCATGGCAGGCGATAATACAGGCACGACTGGCAGAATTCAAGTTTAATTGCCATAAAATGCCAAAAATGTAACTTGGTCATTTCGAAATGCTGGTTATGGTTCCTTGGGTCGTATTTGATTTCCCTGACAATATCATGTTATCCGGTACCGGCTCCGTACCAAGGGGTCCAGTCTGGACCATGGTAGGCGATAATACAGGCACGACTGGCGGAATTGCAGTTTAATTGCCATGAAATGCCAAAAAATGCAACTTGATCATTTCGAACCGTTTNAAATGTAACTTGTTCCTTTCGAAGAGTTGGTTATGGTTTCTTGGGTTGTATTTGATGTCCCCGAAGAATATCATGCAGTCCGGTACCAGCTCTGTAAAAAGGTATCTCGCCTGGACCATGGCAGGCGATAATACATGCACGATTGGCAGAATTCCAATTTAAAAGCCATAAAATGCCAAAAAATGTAACTTTATCATTTCCAAGCGTAGTGGTTCCTTGGGTCGTATTTGATGTCCCGGAGAAAAATCATGTGATCCGATACCGACTCCATACCAAGGCGTCCGGCCTGGACCATGGCCGGCGATAATACATGCACGACTGGCGGAATTCCAGTTTAATTGCCATAAAATGCCAAAACATGTAATTTGATCATTTTGAAGCGTTAGTTATGGTTCCTTGGGTCGTATTTGATGTCCTGGAGAAATTTCATGCTATCCGGTACCGGCTCCGTACCAAGGCGTCCGATCTGGACCATGGCAGGCGATAATACATGCACGTCTGGCGGAATTCCAGTTTAATATCCATAAAATGCCAAAAAATGTAACTTGATCATGATCAACCACAATGCTTGGAAATGATCAAGTTACATTTTTTGACATTTTATGGCAATTAATTTTGAATTCCGTCAGTCGTGCATGTATTATCGCTTGCCATGGTCCAGATCGGACTCCTCAGTACGGAGCCGGTACCAAATCTCTTTGTATTTGTCCGAGACATCAAATGCGACACAAGGAACCATAACCAACGCTTCGAAATGGTCAATTTACATTTTTTGTCATTTTATGCCAATTAAACTGGAATTCCGCCAGTCTTGCCAATATTATCTCCTGCCATGGTCCAGGCTGGACGCCTTCGTACGGAGTCGTTACCGGATCGCATGATATTTTTCTGGGACATCAAATATGACCCAAGGAACCATAACCAACGCTTCAAAATGATCAAGTTACATTGTTTGGCATTTTATGGCAATTAAACTGGAATTCTGCCAGTCGTGCATGTATTATCACCCTCTATGGTCTAGTCTGGACGCCTTGGTACAAATCCGATACCGGATCGCATGATATTTGTCCAGGACATCAAATACGACCCAAAGAACCATAACTAACGCTTCTAAATGATCAAGTCACATTTTTGGCAATTTATGGCAATTAAACTTGAATTCCACTAATCGTGCCTATATTATCGCATGCCATGGTCCAGGCCGGACGCCTTGGTATGGAGTCGGTACCGGATCACATGATATTTCTTCGGACATCAAATACGACCTAAGGAACCACAATGCTTAGAAATGATCAAGTTACGTTTTTTGTCATGTTATGTCTATTAAATTGGAATTCTTCCAGTCGTGCTTGTATTATCGCCTGCCAGGGTCCAGGCCAGATGCCTTTGTACGGAGCCGGTACCAGACATCATGATATTTGTCCGAGACATCAAATACAACCCAAGAAACCATAACCAACTCTTCGAAAGGATCAAGTTACAATTTTTGGAATATTATGGCAATTATACTGGAATTCCGCCAAATCGTGCCTGTATTATAACCTGCCATGTTCCAGGCTGGACGCCTTGGTACGTAGCCGGTACCGAATAACATGATATTGGTCCGGGACATCAAATACGACCCAAGGTACCATAATCATTGCTTCGAAATGATCAAGTTACATTTTTTTGAATTTTATGGCAATTAATCTGAAATTTCGCTAGTCGTGCCTATATTATCGCCTGCCATAGTCCATGCCAGATGCCTTGGTACGGAGCCGGTACCGATCGCATGATATTTCTCCGTGACATCAAATACGACCCAAGGAAACTTAAGCAACGCTTCGAAATGATCAATTATATTTTTTGGCATTTTATGGGTTTAAACTGGAATTCCGCCAGTCGTGCCTGTATTAGCGCCTACCATGGACGCCTTGGTACGGAGCTGGTACCAGATAGCATGATATTTTTCAGGGACATCAAATACGACCCAAGGAACCATAACCAACACTTCGAAATGATCAAGTTACATTTTTTTGTATTTTATGGAAATTAAACTGGAATTCTGCAAGTCGTGCGTGTATTATCGCCTGCCATGGTCCAGACCGGACGCCTTGGTAAGGAGCCGGTACGGGATTACATGATATTTCTCCGGGACATCAAATACGACCCAAGGAACCATAACCAACGCTTCGAAACAATCAAATTACATTTTTTGCATTTTATTGCAATTAAACTGGAATTCCGCTAGTCGTGCCTGTATTATCGCCTGCCATGGTCCAGGCCGGACGCCTTGGTACGGAGCCAGTACCGGATCTCATGATATTTGTCCGGGACATCAAATACGACCCAAGGAACCATAACCAATGCTTCGAAATCATCAAGTTACATTTTTAGGCATTTTATGGCAATTAAATTGGAATTCCGTCACACGTGCATATATTATCGCCTGCCATGGTCTAGGTCGGACGCCTTGGTACGGTGCTGGTACCGGATCGCATGATATTTGTCTGGGATATCAAATATGACCCAAGGAACCATAACCAACACTTCGAAATGATCACGTTACATTTTTTTGGCATTTTATGGCAATTAAACTGGAATTCCGCCAGTCGTACCTGTGTTATCACCTGCAATGGTCCAGGCCGGACGCCTTGGTACGGAGCCGGTACCGGGTCGCATGATATTTTTTCGGGACTTTAAACATCACCCAAGGAACCATAACTAACGCTTCTAAACGATCAAGTTACATTTTTTGGCATTTTATGGGTATTAAACTGGAACTCCGCCAGTCGTGCATGTATTATCGCCATCCATGGTCCAGGCCGGACGCCTTGGTATGGAGCCGATACCGGATCGCATGATGTTTTTCCGGGAGATCAAATACAACCCAAGGAACCATAACCAACTCTTCGAAATGGTCAAGTTATATTTTTGACATTTTATGGCAATTAATTTGGAATTGCGTCAGTCGTGCATGTATTATCGCCTGCCATGGTCCAGGTCGGACTCCTCAGTACGGAGCCGGTACCAAATCTCTTTGTATTTGTCCGAGACATCAAATGCGACACAAGGAACTATAACCAACGCTTCGAAATGATCAATTTACATTTTTTGTCATTTTATGCCAATTAAACTGGAATTCCGCCAGTCTTGCCAATATTATCGCCTGCCATGGTCTAGGATGGACGCCTTCGTACGGAGTCGTTACCCGATTGCATGATATTTTTTTGGGACATCAAATACGACCCAAGGAACCATAACCAACGCTTCTAAATGATCAAGTTGCATTGTTTGGCATTTTATGGCAATTAAACTGGAATTCTGCCAGTCGTGCATGTATTATCGCCTGCCATGGTCCAGTCTGGACGCCTTGGTACGGATACCGGATCACATTATATTTTTCCGGGACATCAATTACGACCCAAAGAACCATAACCAACGCATCGAAATGATCAAGTTACATTTTTTGGCATTTTGAGGCAATTAAATTGGAATTCCGCCAATCGTGCCTGTATTATCGCCTGCCATTGTCTTGGCCGGACGCCTTGGTACGGAGCTGGTACCGGATCGCATTATATTTGTCCAGGACATCAAATATGACCCAAGGAACCATAACCAATGCTACAAAATGATCAAGTTACATAATTTGGCATTTTATGGCAATTAAACCGGAATTCCGCCAGTCGTGCATGTATTATTGCCATCCGCGGTACCGGATCGCATGATATTTTTCCGGGACATCAAATACAAACCAAGGAACCATAACTAACTCTTCGAAAGGATCAAGTTACATTTTTTGGCATTTTATGGCAATTAAACCGGAATTCCGCCAGTCGTGCATGTATTATTGCCATCCGCGGTACCGGATCGCATGATATTTTTCCGGGACATCAAATACAAACCAAGGAACCATAACTAACTCTTCGAAAGGATCAAGTTACATTTTTTGGCATTTTATGGCAATTAAACTTTAATTCCGCTAGTCGTGCCTACATTATCGCCTACAATGGTCCAGGTCGAACTCCTTGGTATGGCGCCGATACCGGATTGCATGATATTTCTCCGAGACATCAAATACGACCCAATGAACCATAACCAATGCTTGGAAATGATCAATTTACATTTTTTGGCAGTTTATGGAAATTAAACTGGAATTCCGCCAGTCGTGCATGTATTATCGCCTGCAATGGTCCAGGCCGGACGCCTTGGTACGAAACCAGTACCGGATCACATGATATTTGACCGGGACATCAAATATGACCCAAGTAACCGTAACCAATGCTTCGAAATGATCAAGTTATAGCTTTTGGCATTTTATGGCAATGAAACTGGAATTCCGCCAGTCGTGCATGTATTATAGCCTGCCATGGTCTAGGCCGGACGCCTTGGTACGAAGCCGGTACCAGATAACATGTCCGGGACATCAAATACGACCCAAGTAACCATAACTAATGCTTTGAAATGATCAAGTTACATTTTTTGGCATTTTATGGGAATTTAATTGGAATTCCGCCAGTCGTGCCTGTATTATCGCCTGCCTGGTCCAGGCCGGACACCTTGGTACGAAGCCGGTACCGGATAGCATAATATTTCCCCGGGACATGGAATGCGACCCAAGGAACCATAACCAACACTTGGAAATGATCAAGTTACATTTCTTTTGCATTTTATGGCAATTAAATTTGAATTTCGCCAGTCGTGCCTGTATTATCGCCTTCCATGGTTCAGGCCGGACACCTTGGTATGGCGCCAGTACTGGACCGCATGATATTTGTCCGGGACATCATACAACCCATGAAAACCTATCCAACTCTTCGAAATGATCAAGTTAAATTTTTTGGAATTTTATGGCAATTAAACTGGAATTCCGCCAGCGTGCCTGTATTATCGCCTGCCATAGTCCAGGCCGAACGCCTTGGTACGGAGCCGGTACCGAATCACATGATATTTATTTGGGACATCAAATACGACCTAAGGGACCATAACCAATGCTTCGAAATGATCAAGTTACATTTTTTGGCATTTTATGGCAATTAAACTGGAATTCCGCTAGTCGTGCCTGTATTATCGCCTGCGATGGTCGAGACCAGACGCCTTGGTACGGAGCCGGTACCGGGTCGCATGATATTTGTGCGGGACATCAAATACTATCCAAGGAACCAACAACAATTCGAAATGATCAAGTTACATTTTTTGGCATTTTATGGCAACTAAACTGGAATTCCGCTAGTCGTGCCTGTATTATCGCCTGCCATGGTCCAGGCTGGACGCCTTGGTATGGAGCCGGTACCGGATCATATGATATTTCTCCGGGACATCAAATACGACCTAGGGAACCATAAACAACGCTTGGAAATGATCAAGTTAAATTTTTTGGCATTTTATGGCTATTAAATTGGAATTCTGCCAGTCGTGCCTGTATTATCGCCTGCCATGGTCCAGGTCGGATGCCTTGGTATAGAGCCAGTACCGGATCGCATGATATTTGTCCGGGACATCAAATACAACCCATGAAACCATAACCAACTCTTCAAAAGGATAAAGTTACATTATTTGGAATTTTATGGCAATTATACTGGAATTCCGCCAAGTCGTGCCTCTATTATCGCCTGCCATGTTCCAGGCCGGACGCCTTGGTACCTAGACGGTACCGAATCACATGATATTTTTCCGGGACATCAAATACGACCCAAGGAACCATAACCATTGCTTCGAAATGATCAAGTTAAATTTTTTGGAATTTTATGGCAATTAAACTGGATTTCCGCCAGACGTGCCTGTATTATCGCCTGTCATAGTTCATGCCGGACGCCTTGGTAAGGAGATGGTACTGGATCGCATGATATTTCTCCGGGACATCAAATACGACCCAAGGAACCATAAGCAACGCTTCGAAATGATCAAGTTACATTTTTTGGCATTTTATGGCAATTAAACTGCAATTCCGCCAGTCGTGCCTGTATTATTGCCTACCACGGTCCAGACTGGACGCCTTGGTACGGAGTCGGTACCGGATAGCATGATATTTGTCAGGGACATCAAATACGACCCAAGAAACCATAACCAACGCTACAAAATGATCAAGTTACATTTTTGGGCATTTTATGGCTATTAAACTAGAATTCCGCCAGTCGTGCCTGTATTATCGCCATCCACGGTCCAGGCCGGACGCCATGGTATGGAGCCGGTACCGGATCGCATAATATTTTTTTGGGATATCAAATACAACCCAAGGAACCATAACTAACTCTTCAAAATCGTCAAGTTACATTTTTGGCATTTTATGGCAATTAAACTGGAATTCCGTCAATCGTGCCTGTATTATCACCTGCCATGGTCCAGGCCGGACGCCTTGGTATGGAGCCGGTACCGGATCGCATGATATTTCTCCAATATTACCCAAGGAACCATAACCCACGCTTCGAAATGATCAAGTTACATATTTTGGCATTTTATGGCAATTAAGTTGGAATTCCGCAAGTCGTGCCTTTATTATCGCCTGCCATGGTCCAGGCCGGACGCCTTGGTACGGAGATGGTACCGGATCGCATGATATTTTTCTGGACATCAAATATGACCCAATGAACCATAACCAATGCTACAAAATGACCAAGTTACATTTTTTCGCATTTTATGGCAATTAAACTGGAATTCATCCAGTCGTGCCTGTATTATCACCATCCATGGTCCAGGCCAGACGCCTTGGTAAGGATCCGATACCGGATCGCATGATATTTATCCGGGACATCAAATACAACCCAAGAAACCATAACCAACTCTTCAAAAGGATCAAGTTACATTTTTTTGGCATTTTATGGCAATTAAACTAGAATTCTGCCAGGTCGTGCCTGCATTATCGCTTTCCATGGTCCAGGCCGGACGCCTTGGTACCTCGCCGGCACCGAATCAAATGGTATTTGTCCGGGACATCAAATACAACCCGAGGATTCTTAACCAATGCTTCTAAATGATCAAGTTACATTTTTTGGAATTTTATGGCAATTAAACTAGAACTCCGCCAGTCGTGCATGTATTATCGCCTGCCATGGTCCAGGCCGGACGCCTTGGTATGGAGCCGGTACCGGATCGCATGATATTTTTCCGGGACATCAAATACGACCCAAGGAACCATAACTAACGCTTCGAAATGATCAAATTATATTTTATGGCAATTAAACTAGAACTCCGCCAGTCGTGCATGTATTATCGCCTGCCATGGTCCAGGCCGGACGCCTTGGTATGGAGCCGGTACCGGATCGCATGATATTTTTCCGGGACATCAAATACGACCCAAGGAACCACAACGCTTGGAAATGATCAAGTTACATTTTTTGGCATTTTATGGCTATTGAATTGGAATTATGCCAGTCGTGCCTGTATTATCGCCTGCCATGGTCCAGGCGATATTCCTTGGTACGGAGCCGGTACCGGACCGCATGATATTTTTCCGAGACATCAAATACGACCCAAGATACCATAACCAACTCTTTGAAAGGATCAAGTTACATTTTTTTGAATTTTATGGCAATTATACTGGAATTCCGCCAAGTCGTGCCTCTATTATCGCCTGCCATGTTCCTGGCCGGACGCCTTGGTACGGAGCCAGTACTGAATCACATTATATCGGTCCGGGACATAAAATACAACCAAAGGTACCATAACCATTACTTCGAAATGATCAAGTTACATTTTTTGGAATTTTATGGCAATTAAACTGGAATTCCGCCAGTCGTGCCTGTATTATCGCCTGCCATAGTCCATGCCAGATGCCTTGGTACAGAGCCGGTACCGGATAGCTTGATATTTCTCTGGGACATCAAATACGACCCAAGAAACCATAACCAACTCTTCGGAAGGATCAAGTTACATTTTTTTGAATTTTATGGCAATTATATTGGAATTTCGCCAAGTCGTGCCTGTATTATCGCCTGCCATGTTTTAGGCCAGACGCCTTAGTACGGAGCCGGTACCGAATCACATGATATTGGTCCGGGACATAAAATATGACCCAAGTTACCATAACCATTACTTCGCAATGATCAAGTTACATTTTTTGGAATTTTATGGCAATTAAACTGGAATTCCGCCAGTCGTGCCTGTATTATCGCCTGCCATAGTCCATGCCAGATGCCTTGGTACAGGACCGGTATCGGATCGCATGATATTTCTCCGGGACATCAAATACGACCCAAGGAACCATAATCAACGCTTCGAAATGATCAAGTTCCATTTTTTTGCATTTTATGATAATTAAACTGCAATTCCGCCAGTCATGCCTGTATTATCGCCTACCATGGTCCAGACTGGACACCTTGGTACGAAGCCGGTACCGGATAGCATGATATTTGTCAGGTACATCCAATACGACCCAAGGAACCATAACCAACACTTCAAAATGATAAAGTTACATTTTTTGGCATTTTATAGCAATTAAACTGGAATTCTACCTGTCGTGCCTGTATTATCGCCTGCCATGGTCCGGACCGGATGCCTTGGTAAGGAGCGGTACCGGGTCACATGATATTTCTCCGGGACATCAAATACGACCCAAGGAACCATAACCAACGCGTCAAAATGATCAAATTATATTTTTTTGGCATTTTATGGCAATTAAATTAGAATTCCGCCAGTCGTGCCTGTATTATCGCCTGCCATGGTCCAGGTCGGATGCCTTGGTACGCTGCCAGTACCGGATCGCATGATATTCGTCCGGGACATCAAATACAACCCATGAAACCATAACCAACTCTTCAAAAGGATAGAGTTACATTATTTGGAATTTTATGGCAATTATACTGGAATTCCGCCAAGTCGTGCCTCTATTAGCGCCTGCCATGGTCCATGCCGGACGCCTTGGTACGGAGCCGGTATCGGATCTCATGATATTTTTCCGCGACATCAAATACAACCCAAGGAACCATAACCATTGCTTCGAAATGATCAAGTTACATTTTTTGTAATTTTATGGCAATTAAATTGGAATTCCGTCATTCGTGCATGTATTATCGCAATCCATGGTCCAGGCCGGACGCCTTGGTATGGAGCCGATACCGGATCGCATGATAGTTTTCTGGGACATCAAATACAACCCAAGTAACCATAAACAACTCTTCGAAATGGTCAAGTTACATTTTTGTACATTTTATGGCAATTAATTTAGAATCCCGTCAGTCGTGTCTTTATTATCAACTGCCATGATGCAGGTCGGACGCCGTGGTATGTAGCCGGTACCGAATCGCATGATATTTATCCTATACCTGAAATATGACCCAAGGAATCATAACCAACGCTTCAAAATGATCAAGTTACTTTTTTGGCATTTTATGGCAATTAAACTTGAATTCCGCCAGTGATGCATGTATTATCGTCTGCCATGGTCCAGGTCGGACTCCTCGGTATGGAGCCGGTACCAAATCTCATGATATTTGTCCGAGACATCAAATACGACACAAGGAACCATAACCAATGCTTCGAAATGATCAATTTGCATTTTTTGTCATTTTATGGAAATTAAACTGGAATTCCACCAGTCGTGCCTGTATTATCGCCTGCCATGGTCCAGACCGGACGCCTTGGTATGGAGCCGTTACCAGATCGCATGATATTTTTCTGGGACATTAAATATGACCCAAGGAACCATAACTAACGCTTCGAAATGATCAAGTTACATTGTTTGTTATTTTATGGCAATTAAACTGGAATTCTGCCAGTCGTGCATGTATTATCGCCTGCCATGGTCCAGTCCGGACGCCTTGGTACGGAGCCGGTACTGGATCGCATGATATTTGTCCGGGACATCAAATACGACCCACAGAACCATAACTAACACTTCTAAATGATCAAGTTACATTTTTTGGAAATTTATAGCAATTAAACTTGAATTACGCCAATCGTGCCTGTATTATCGCATGCCATGGTCCAGGCCGGACGCCTTGGTATGGATCCGGTACCGTATCGCATGATATTTCGCCGGGACATCAAATATGACCCAAGGAACCATAACCAACTCTTCGAAAGGATCAAGTTACAAGTTTTTGCATTTTATAGCAATTAAACTGGAATTCCGCTAGTCGTGCCAATATTATCACCTGCCATGGTCCAGGTCGGACGCCTTGGTATGGAGCCGGTACCGGATTGCATGATATTTCTTCGGGACATCAAATACGACCCAAGTAACCATAACCAACGCTTGGAAATGATCAAGTTACATTTCTTGGCATTTTATGGCAATTAAATTGGAATTCCGCCAGTCGTGCCTGTATTATCGCCTGCCATGGTCCAGGCCGGATGCCTTGGCACAGAGCCGATACCGGATCACATGATATTTGTCCGGGACATCAAATACAACACAAGGAACAATAACCAATGCCTTCGAAATGATCAAGTTACATTTTCTTGCATTTTATGGCAATTAAACTGGAATTCTGCCAGTCGTGCCTATATTATCACCTACCATGGTCCAGGCCGGATGCCTTGGTATGGTGCCGGTTTTCGGATCGCATGATATTTGTCCGAGATATCAAATATGACCCAAGGAACCATAACCAACGCTTCAAAATAATCAAGTTACATTTTTTGGCATTTTATGGCAATTAAATTGGAATTCCGACAGTCGTGCCAGTATTATCGCCTGCCATGGTCCAGGTCGGACGCCTTGGTACGAAGACGGTACCGGGTCGCATGATATTTTTCCGGGATATGAAATATGACCCAAGGAACCATAACCAACGCCTCTAAATAATTAAGTTACAATTTTTGGCATTTTATGGCAATTAAACTGGAATTCCGCCAGTCGTGCATGTATTATCGCCTGCCATGGTCTAGGCCGGACGCCTTGATACCAAGCCAGTACCAGATCACATGATATTTGACCGGGACATCAAATATGACCCAAGAAGCCATAACCAATGCTTCGAAATGATCAAGTTACATTTTTTGGCATTTTATGGGAATTAAACTGGAATTCCGCCAGTCGTGCCGTTATTATAGCCTGCCATGGTCTAGGTCGGACGCCTTGGTACGAAGCCGGTACCGGATAACATAGTATATGTCCAGGACATCAAATACGACCCAAGTAACCATAACCAACGCTTCGAAATGATCAAGTTACATGTTTTTGGCCTTTTATGGAAATTAAAGTAGAATTTCATCAGTCGTGCCTATATTATCGCCTGCCATGGTCTAGGCCGGACGCCTTGGTACGGAGTCGGTACCGGGTCGCATGATATTTTACCGGGACATTAAATATGACCCAAGAAACCATAATAAACGCTTCGAAATGATCAAGTTATATTTTTTGGCATTTTGTGGTAATTAAACTGGAATTCCGCCAGTCGTGCCTGTATTATAGCCTGCCATGGTCTAGGATGGAGGCCTTGGTACAGAGTCGATACCGGGTCGCATGATATTTGACCAGGACATCAAATACGACCTAAGGAACCATAACCAACGCTTCAAAATGATCAAGTTACATTTTTTGGCATTTTATGGCTATTAAACTTGAATTCCGCCAGTCGTGACTATATTATAGCCTGCCATGGTCTAGGCCGGACGCCTTGGTATGGAACCAATACCGGATCGCATGATATTTTTCTGGTACAACAGATACAACCCAAGGAACCATAACCAACTCTTCAAAATGGTTAAGTTACATTTTTTGGCATTTTATAGCAATTAAACTAGAATTTCGTCAGTCGTGCCAGTATTATCGCCTGCCATGGTCCAGGACGGACCGTGGTTCGTAGACGGTACCGAATCACATGATATTTGTCCGGGACATAAAATATGACCCAAGAAACCATAACCAACACTTCGAAATGATCATGTTAGTTTTTTTGGCATATTATGGCAATTAAACTTGAATTTCGCCAGTTATGCATGTATTGTCGCCTGCCATGGTCCAGGTCGGACTCCTCAGTACGGAGCCGGTACCAAATCTCATGATATTTGTCCGAGACATCAACTATAACACCAGGAACAATAACCAATGCTTCAAAATGATCAATTTACATTTTTTGTTATTTTATGGCAATTAAACTGGAATTCCGCCAGTCATCCCTGTATTATCGCCTGCCATGATCCAGGAAGGATGACTTGGTAAGGATCCGGTACCGGATCACATGATATTTCTTCGGGACATCAAATACGACCCAAGGAACCACTACCAACGCTTCGAAATGATCAAGTTACATTATTTGGCATTTTATAGCAATTAAACTGGAATTCTGCGAGTCGTGTATGTATTATCGCCTGCCATGGTCCAGTCCGGATGCCTTGGTATGGAGCCGGTACCGGATCGCATGATATTTGTCCGGGACATCAAATACGATCCAAAGAACCATAACCAACACATCTAAATGATGAAGTTACATTTTTTGGCAATTTATGGAAATTAAACTTGAATTCCGCCAATAGTGCCTGTATTATCGCCTGCCATGGTCCAGGTCGGACACCTTGGTACGGAGCCGGTACTGGATCGCATGATATTTCTCTGGGACATCAAATACGACCCAAGGAAGCATAACCAATGCTTCAAAATGATCAACTTACATTTTTTGGAATTTTATGGCAATTAAATTCGAATTCCGCTAGTCGTGCCTGTATTATCGCCCGCCATGGTCCTGGCCAGACGCCTTGGTACGGAGCCTGTATCGGATCGCATGATATTTTTCTGGGACATCAAATATGACCCAAGGAACCATGACCAACACTACGAAATGATCAAGTTACATTTTTGGCATTTTATGGCAATTAAACTGGAATTCAGCCAGTCGTGCCTATATTATCGCCATCCACGGTCCCGGTCGGACGCCTTGGTACGGATCCGGTACCGGATCACATGATATTTTTTCGGGACATTAAATACAACCCAAGAAACAATAAACCACTTTTCGAAAGGATCAAGTTACATTTTTTGGCATTTTATGGCAATTAAACTGGAATTCCGCTAGTCGTGCCTGTATTATCGCCTGCCATGGTCCAGACTGGACGCCTTGGTAAGGAGCCGGTACCGGACCACTTTATATTTCTCTGGGACATCAAATACGACCCAAGGAACCATAACCAACGCTTCGAAATGATTAAATTACATTTTTTAGCATTTTATGGCATTTAAACTGGAATTCTGTCAGTCGTGCATATATTATCGCCTGCCATAATCCAGGTCGGACGCCTTGGTACGGAGCCGGTACCGGATCACATGATATTTATCCGGAACATCAAATACGACCTTAGGAATCATAACCAATGCTTTAAAATGATTAAGTTACATTTTTTGGCATTTAATGGCAATTAAACTGGAATTCCGCCAGTCGTGCCTGTATTATCGCCTGCCATAGTCCAGGCCAGACGCCTTGGTACGGAGCCGGTACCGGATCACATGATATTTGTCCGGGACATCAATTACGACCCAAGGAACAATAACCAACGCTTCGAAATGATCAAGTTACATTATTTGGCATTTTATGGCAATTAAACTGGAATTCCGCAAGTCGTGCATGTATATCGTCTGCCATGGTCATATTTGACTCTTTATAAGCTTTCCTTGTGTCATATTTACTGTCTCAGACAAATATCATGAGATTTGGTATCGGCTCCATACCAAGGATCCGACCTGGACCATGGCAGGCGATAATACAGGCATGACTAGCGGATTTCAAGTTTAATTGCCAAAAAATGCCAAAAAATTTAACTTGATCATTTCGAAGCGTTGGTTATGGTTCCTTGGGTCATATTTCATATAACGGACAATGTCGTGCGACTCGGTACTGGCTCCGTACCAAGGCGTCCGGCCTGGACCATGGAAGGCGATGATACAGGCACGATTGTTGGAATTCTAGTTTAATTGCCATAAAATGCCAAAAAAATGTAATTTGATCATTTAGAAGCATTGGTTAAGGTTTTGTGGGTCGTATTTGATGTCCTGGAGAAATATCATGTGATCCGGTGCCGGCTCTGTACCAAGGCGTCTTGCTTGGACCATGGCAGGTGATAAGAGAGGCACGACTGATGGAATTCCAGTTTAATTGCCATAAAATGCCAAAAAATGTAACTTGATCATTTCGAAGCGTTGGTTATGGTTCCTTGGGTCGTATTTGATGTCCATGACAAATATCATGCAATCCGGTACCGTCTCCGTACCAAGGCATCTGGCCTGGACCATGGCAAGCGCTAATACAAGCACGACTGGCGAAATACCAGTTTAATTGCCATAAAATGCCAAAAAATGTAACTTGACCATTTCGAAGAGTTCGTTATGGTTCCTTGGGTTTTATTTGATGTCCCAGAAAAATATCATGCGATCCGGTATCGACTCCATACCAAGGCGTCCAGCCTGGACCATGGATGGCGATAATACAGGCAGGACTAGTGGAATTCTAGTTTAATAGCCATAAAATGCCAAAAGATGTAACTTGATCATTTCGAAGCATTGGTTATGGTTCCTTGGGTCGTATTTGATGTCCCGGACAAATATCATGCTATCCGGTACCAGATCTGTACCAAGGCGTCCAGTCTGGACTATGGCAGGCGATAATACAGGCACGAGTGGCGGAATTCAAGTTTAATTACAATAAAATGCAAAAAATTGTAACTTGATCATTTCGAAGCGTTGGTTATGGTTCCTTGTGTCCTAATTTATGTCCCGAAGAAATATCATGCTATCCAGTACCGGATCCGTACCAAGGCGTCTGACATGGACTATGGCAGGCGATAATACAGGCACGGCTAGTGAAATTCCAGTTTAATTGCCATAAAATTCCAAAAAATGTAACTTGATCATTTTGAAGAATTGGTTATGGTTCCTCGGGTCGTATTTTATTTCCCGGACAAATATCATGCGACTCAGTACCGGTTACGTACCAAGGCGTCTGTCCTGGACCATGGCAGGCGACAATACATGCACGACTTGGCGGGATTCCAGTTTAATTGCCATAAAATGCAAAAAAAAAATGTAACTTGATCATTTCGAAGCGTTGGTTATGGTTCCTTGGGTCGTATTTGATGACCTGGATAAACATCATGCTATCCTGTACCGGCTCCATATTAAGGCGTCCGGTCTGGACCATGGCAGGCGATAATACAGGCACGACCTGCGGAATTCCAGTTTAATTGCCATAAAATGCCAAAAAATATAACTTGTTCATTTCGAAGCGTTTGTTATGGTTACTTGGGTCATATTTGATGTACCGGACAAAAATCATGTTATCCGGTACCGGTTCCGTACCAAGGCGTCCAACCTGGACCGTGGCAGGCGATATTACAAGCACGACTAGCCGAATTCCAGTTTAATTGCCATAAAATGCCAAAAAATGTAACTTGATCATTTCAAACCGTTGGTTATGGTTCCTTGGTTCATATTTAATGTCCCGGTCAAATATCATGCGATCCGCTACCGGCTTCGTACCAAGGCGTCCGGTCTAGACCATGGGAGGTGATAAATAAAGGCACGACTGGCGGAATTCCAGTTTAATATCCATAAAATGCCAAAAAATGTAACTTGATAATTTCGAAGAGTTGGTTATGGTTCCTTGTGTTGTATTTGATGTCCCAAAAAAAATATAATATGATCCGGTATCGGCTCCGTACCAAGGCGTCCGGCCTGGACCATGGCAGGCGATAATACAGGTACGACTGTTAAAATTCCAATTTAATTGCCATAAAATGCCAAAAAATGTAACTTGATCATTTCGAAGCATTGGTTATGGTTCCTCGGGTGGTATTTGATGTCCCGGAAAAATATCATGTGATCCAGTACCAGCTCCTACCAAGGCGTCCGGCCTGGACCATGGTAGGCAATATTACAGGCAGGACTAGCGAAATTCCAGTTTAATTGCCATAAAATGCCAAAAAATGTAACTTGATCATTTCGAAGCGTTGGTTATGGTTCCTTGGGTCATATTTGATGTCCCAGACAAATATCATGCAATCCGGTACAAGCTCCGTACCAAGGTGTCCGGCCTGGACCATGGCAGGCGATATTACAGGCACGACTAGCGGAATTCCAGTTTAATTGCCACAAAATTCGAAACAAATGTAAATTGATCATTTCGAAGAGTTGGTTATGGTTACTTGGGTCGTATTTGATGTCCCGGAAAAATATTATGCGATCCGGTACCGGCTCCATACCAAGGTGTCCGGCCTGGACCATGGATGGTGATAATACAGGCACGACTGGCTGATTCCAGTTTAATTGCCATAAAATGTAACTTGATCATTTCGAAGCTTTGGTTATGGTTCCTTGGGTTGTATTTGATGTCCCGGACAAATATCATGCGATTCGATACAGGCTCCATACCAAGGTGTCCGGCCTGGATCATGGATGGTGATAATACAGGCACGACTGGCGGAATTTCAGTTTAATTTCCATAAAATGTAACTTTATCATTTCGAAGCGTTGGTTATGGTACTTGGGTCGTATTTGATGTACCGGAAAAATATCATGCTATCCGGTACCGGCTCCGTACCAAGGCGTCCGGCCTGGACCATGGCAGGCAATAATACATGCACGACTGGCGGAATTCCAGTTTAATTGCCATAAAATGCCAAAAAATGTAACTTGATCATTTCAAAGTGATGGTTATGGTTACTTGGGTCATTCTTAATGTCCCGGTCAAATATCATGTGATCTGGTACCGGCTTCATACCAAGGCGTCCGATCTGGATGATGGGAGGTGATAAATATAGGCACGACTGGCGGAATTCCAGATTAATTGCCATAAAATGCCAAAAAATGTGACTTGATAATTTCGAAGAGTTGGTTATAGTTCCTTGTGTTGTATTTGATGTCCCAGACAAATATCATATGATCATGTATCGACTCCGTACCAAGGCGTCCGGCCTGGACCATGGCAGGCGATAATACAGGCACGACTGGCAGAATTCCAATTTAATTGCCATAAAATACCAAAAAAAGTAACTTGATCATTTCGAAGCGTTGGTTATAGTTCCTTGGGTAGTATTTGATGTCCCGGACAAATATCATGCGATACAGTACCAGCTCCATACCAAGGCGTCCGGCCTGGACCATGGCAGGCGATATTACAGGCAGGATTAGCGGAATTCCAGTTTAATTGCCATAAAATGCCAAACAAATGTAACTTGATCATTTCGAAGAGTTGGTTATGGTTACTTGGGTCGTATTTGATGTCCCGGACAAATATCATGCTATCCGGTACTGGCTCCATACCAAGGTGTCCGTCCTGAACCATGGATGGTGATAATACAGACACGACTGGCTGAATTCCAGTTTAATTGCCATAAAATGTAACTTGATCATTTCGAAGCGTTGGGTATGGTCACTTGGGTCGTATTTGATGTCCCGGAAAAGTATCATGCTATTCGGTACCGGCTCCGTACCAAGGCGTCCGGCCTGGACCATGGCAGGCGATAATACAGGCACGACTGGCGGAATTCCAGTTTAATTGCCATAAACTGCTAAAAAAATATAACTTGATCATTTCAAAGCGTTGGTTATGGTTACTTGGGTTGTATTTGATGTCCCGGATCGATATCATGCGATCCGGTACCAGATCCATACTAAGGTGTCCGGCCTGGACCATAGATGGTGATAATACAGACACGACTGGCGGAATTCCAGCTTAATTGCCATAAAGTGTAACCTGATCATTTTAAAGCTTTGGTTATGGTTCCTTGGGCCATATTTGATGTCCCAAAAATATATCTTGCGATCTGGTACCGGCTCCGTACCAAGGCGTCCGGCCTGGACCCTGGCAGGCGATAATACAGGCACGACTAGCAAAATTCCAGTTTAATTGCCATAAAATGCCAAAACATGTAACTTGATCATTTCGAAGCATTGGTTATGGTTCCTTGGGTCGTATTTGATGTCCGGATAAATATCATGCGATCCGGAACCGGCTCCGTACCAAGGCGTGCGGCCTGGACCATGGCAAGCGATAATACAGGCACGACTGGCGGAATCCCAGTTTAATTGCCATAAAATGCCAAAAAAACTAACTTGATCATTTCGAAGCGTTGGTTATGATTCCTTGGGTCGTATTTGATGTCCCGGATAAATATTATGTGATACGGTACCGGTTCCGTACCAAGGCGTCCGGCCTGGACTATGGTAGGCGATAATACAGGCACGGCTGGCAGAATTCCAGTTTAATTGCAATAAAATTCCAAAAAATGTAACTTCATAATTTCAAAGCGTTGTTTATGAATCCTTGGATTGTATTTTATGTCCCGGAAAAATATCATGTGATTCGGTACCGGCTAGGTACCAAGGCGTCCGGTCTGGATCATGGAAGGCGATAATGCAGGCAGGACTTGACGGAATTCTAGTTTAATTGCCATAAAAGGCCAAAAAATCCTTTTGAAGAGTTTTTTATGGTTTCTTGGGTTTTATTTGATGTCCCCGACAAATATCATGCGATCCGGTACCAGATCCATACCAAGGCATCCGGCATGGACCATGGATGGCGATAATACAGGCACGACTGGCTGAATTCCAGTTTAATTGCCATAAAATGCCAAAAAAATGTAACTTGGTCATTTCGTAGCGTTGGTTATGGTTCCTTGGGCCATATTTGATGTCCCGAACAAATATCATGCGATCCGGTACAGGCTCCGCACCAAGGCGTCCGGCCATGACCATGGTAGGCGGTAACACAGGCACGACTGGCGGAATTCCAATTTAATTGCCATAAAATGCCAAAAATGTAACTTGATCATTTCGAAGTGTTGGTTATGGTTCCTTAGGTCATATATGATTTCCCTGAGAAATATCATGTGATTCGGTACCGGCTCCGTAGCAAGGCGTCCGGCCTGGACCATGGCAGGTAATAATACATGTACGATTGGCTGAATTCAAGTTTAATTGCTATAAAATTCCAAAAAATGTAACTTGATCATTTAGAAGCGTTGGATATCGTTCTTTGGGTCGTATTTTATTTCCCAAACAAATACCATGCGATCCAGTACTGGCTCCTTACCAAGGTGTCCGGACTGGACCATGGCAGACGATAATACATGCACGACTGGCGGAATTCTAGTTTAATTGCCATAAAATGCCAAAAAATGTAAATTAATCATTTCGAAGTGTTGGTTATGGTTCCTTGTGTCATATTTTATGTCTCAGACAAATATGATGAGATTTGGTACCGGCTCCATACCAAGGATCTGACTTGGACCATGGCAGGCGATAATACAGGCATGACTAGCGGATTTCAAGTTTAATTGCCAAAAAAAACCAAAAAAATGTAACTTGATCATTTCGAAGCGTTGGTTATGGTTCCTTGGGTCATATTTCATATCACGGACAACGTCGTGCGACCCGGTACTGGCTCCGTACCAAGGCGTCCGGCCTGGACCATGGCAGGCGATAATACAGGCACGATTGTCGGAATTCTAGTTTAATTGCCATAAAATGCCAAAAAATGTAACTTGACCATTTAGAAGCATTGGTTATGGTTCTGTGGGTCGTATTTGATGTCCTGGAGAAATATCATGTGATCCGGTACCGGCTTTGTACGAAGGCGTCTTGCCTGGACCATGGCAGGTGATAACAGAGGCACGACTGGTGGAATTTCAATTTAATTGCCATAAAATGCCAAAAAATGTAACTTGATCATTTCGAAGCGTTGGTTATGGTTACTTGTGTCATATTTTATGTCTCAGACAAATATGATGAGATTTGGTACCGGCTTCGTACCAAGGAATCGGGCCTGGACCATGGCAGGCGATAATACAGGCACGAGTGGCGGAATTCAAGTTTAATTACAATAAAATGCAAAAAAAGTAACTTGATCATTTCGAAGCGTTGGTTATGGTTACTTGTGTCATATTTTATGTCCCGTAGAAATATCATGATTTCCAGTACCGAATCCGTACCAAGGCGTCCGGCCTGGACCATGGCAGGCGATAATACATGCACGACTAGCAGAATTCTAGTTTAATAGCCATAAAATGCCAAAAGATGTAACTTGATCATTTCGAAGCATTGGTTATGGTTCCTTGGGTCGTATTTGATGTCCCGGACAAATATCATGCTATCCGGTACCGGCTCTGTACCAAGGCGTCCAAGCTGGACTATGGGAGGCGATAATACAGGCACGAGTGGCGGAATTCAAGTTTAATTACAATAAAATGCAAAAAATGTAACTTGATCATTTCGAAGCGTTGGTTATGGTTCCTTGTGTCGTATTTTATGTCCCGGAGAAATATCATGATTTCCAGTACCGAATCCGTACCAAGGCGTCCGGCATGGACTATGGCAGGCAATAATACAGGCACGGCTAGCGAAATTCTAGTTTAATTGCCATAAAATTCCAAAAACTGTAACTAGATCATTTTGAAGCATTGGTTATGGTTCCTCGGGTCGTATTTGATTTCCCGGTAAAATATCATGCGACTCAGTACCGGCTACGTACTAAGGCGTGCGACCTGGACATGGATGGCGACAATATAGGCACGACTTGGCGGAATTCCAGTTTAATTGCCATAAAATACAAAAAAATGTAACTTGATCATTTTGAAGCGTTGGTTCTGGTTACTTGTGTTGTATTTGATGTCCCGGAAAAATATCATCCGATTCGGTATCGGCTCCACACCAAGGCATCCGGCCTGGACCATCGAAGGCGATAATAGAGGCACGACTGGCAAAATTCCCATTTAATTGCCATAAAATGCCAAAATATGTAACTTGATCATTTCCAAGCGTTGGTTACGGTTCCTTGGGTCGTATTTAATGTGCCGGAGAAATATCATGCAATCCGGTACCGGCTCCGTACCAAGGCGTCTGGACTGGACCATGGAAGGCGATAATAGAGGCACGACTGGCAAAATTCCCATTTAATTGCCATAAAATGCCAAAATATGTAACTTGATCATTTCCAAGCGTTGGTTACGGTTCCTTGGGTCGTATTTGATGACCTGGATAAATATCATGCTATCCAGTAGCGGCTCTGTATTAAGGCGTCCGATCTGGACCATGGCAGGCGATAATACAGGCACGACTTGCCGAATTCCAGTTTAATTGCCATAAAATGCCAAAAAATGTAACTTGTTCATTTCTAAGCGTTGGTTATAGTTACTTGGGTCGTATTTGATTTACCGGACAAATATCATGTTATCCGGTACCGGCTCCGTACCAAGGCGTCCGGCCTGGACCATGGCAGGCGATATTACAAGCACGACTAGCCGAATTCCAGTTTAATTGCCATAAAATGCCAAAAAATGTAACTTGATCATTTCAAAGCGTTGGTTATGGTTACTTGGGTCATATTTAATGTCCCGGTCAAATATCATGCGGTCCGCTACCGGCTTCGTACCAAGGCGTCCGGTCTGGACCATGGGAGGTGATAAATACAGGCACGACTGGCGGAATTCCAGTTTAATTGCCATAAAATTCCAAAAAATGTAACTTGATAATTTCGAAGAGTTGGTTATGGTTCCTTGTGTTGTATTTGATGTACCAGACAAATATCATATGATCCGGTATCGGCTCCGTACCAAGGCGTCCGGCCTGGACCATAGCAGGCGATAATAAAGGCACGACTGACAGAATTCCAATTTAATTGCCATAAAATGCCAAAATATGTAACTTGATCATTTCGAAGCTTTAATTATGGTTCCTTGCGTGGTATCTGATGTCCCTGACAAATATCATGCGAGCCAGTACTAGCTCCTACCAAGGCGTCCGGCCTGGACCATGGCAGGCGATATTACAGGCAGGACTAGCGGAATTCCAGTTTAATCGCCATAAAATGCCAAAAAATGTAACTTGATCATTTCGAAGAGTTGGTTATGGTTACTTGGGTCGTATTTTATGTTCCGCACAAATATCATGCGATCCGGTACCGGCTCCATACCAAGGTGTTCGGCCTGGACCATGGATGGCGATAATAAATGCACGACTGGCGGAATTCCAGTTTAATTATCATAAAATGTAACTTGATCTTTTTGAAGCGTTGGTTATGGTTCCTTGGATCATATTTGATGTCCCAGACAAATATCATGCAATCCGGTACCAGCTCCGTACCAAGGCGTCTGGCCTGGACCATTGCAGGCGATATTACAGGCATGACAAGTAGAATTCCACTTTAATTGCCATAAAATGCCAAACAAATGTAAATTGATCACTTCGAAGAGTTGTTTATGGTTACTTGGGTCGTATTTGATGTCCCGGACAAATATCATGCGATCCGGTACCAGCTCCATACCAAGGTGTCCGTCCTGAACCATGGATGGTGATAATACAGGCACGACTAGCTGATTCCAGTTTAATTGCCATAAAATGTAACTTGTGCGAAGCGTTGGTTATGGTTCCTTGGGTTGTATTTGATGTCCCGGACAAATATCATATGATCCGGTACTGGCTCCATACCAAGGTGTCTGGCCTAGACCATGGATGGTGATAATACAGGCACGACTGGCGGAATTCCAAATTAATTTCCATTAAATGTAACTTGATCATTTCGAAGCGTTGGTTATGGTTACTTGGGTCGTATTTGATCTTCCGGACAAGTATCATGCTATCCTGTACCGGCACCGTACCAAGGCGTCCGGCCTGGACCATGGCTGGTAATAATACAGGCACGACTGGCGGAATTCCAATTTAATTTCCATAAAATGCCAAAAAATGTAAATTGATCATTTCGAAGCGTTGGTTATGGTTCCTTGGGTTGTATTTGATGTCCTGGTCAAATATCATGTGATCCGGTACCGGATTCGTACCGAGGCGTCCGGCCTGGACCATGGCAGTTGATAATACAGACACGACTAGCGGAATTCCAGTTTAATTGCCATAAAATGCCAAAAAATGTAACTTGATCAGTTCGAAACGTTGGTTATGGTTCCTTGTGTTGTATTTGATGTCCCAGAAAAATATCACGTGATCCGGTACCGGCTCTGTACCAAAGCGTCCGGCCTGGACCATGGCAGGCGATAATAGAGGCACGACTGACGGAATTCTAGTTTAATTGCCATAAAATGCCAAAAAATGTAACTTGATCATTTTGAAGCGTTGGTTATGGTTCCTTGGGTCGTATTTGATGTCCCGGAGAAATATCATGCGATCCGGTACCAGCTTTGTACCAAGGCGTCCGGCCTGGACCATGGCAGGCGATATTACAGGCACGACTATCGGAATTCCAGTTTAATTGCAATAAAATGCTAAAAAATGTAACTTGATCATTTCAAAGAGTTGGTTATGGTTACTTCGGTCGTATTTGATGTCCCAGACCGATATCAAGCGATCCGGTACCGGCTCCATACCAAGGTGTCTGGCCTGGACCATAGATGGTGATAATACAGGCACAACTGGCGGAATTCCAGTTTAGTTGCCATAAAGTGTAACTTGATCATTTCGAAGCTTTGGTTATGGTTCCTTGGGTCATATTTGATGTCCCGAACAAATATCTTGCAATCTGGTATCGGCTCCGTACCAAGGCGTCCGTCCTGGACCCTGGTAAGCGATAATAAAGGCACGTCTAGAAAAATTCCAGTTTAATTTCCATAAAATGCTAAAACATGTAACTTGATCATTTTCGAAGCATTGGTTATGGTTCCTTGGGTCGTATTTGATCTTCCGGACAAGTATCATGCTATCCTGTACCGGCACCATACCAAGGCGTCCGGCCTGGACCATGGCAGGCGATAATACAGGCACGACTCGCGGAATTCCAGTTTAATTGCCATAAAATGCCAAAAAAGTCAACTTAATCATTTCGAAGCGTTGGTTATGGTTCCTTGGGTCGTATTCTATGTCCCGGAGAAATATCATGTGATCCGGTACCGGCACCGTACCAAGGCATCCGGCGTGGACTATGGTAGGCGATAATAAAGGCACGGCTAGCGGAATTCCAGTTTAATTGCAATAAAATTCAAAAAAATGTAACTTCATCATTTAAAAGCGTTGGTTATGGATCCTTGGATTGTATTTGATGTCCCGGACAAATATCATGCGATTCGGTACCGGCTACGTACCAAGGCATCCGGTCTGGATCATGGAAGGCGATAATGCAGGCAGGACTTGGCGGAATTCTAGTTTAATTTCCATAAAATGCCAAAAAATCCTTTTGAAGAGTTAGTTATGGTTTCTTGGGTTGTATTTGATGTCCCAGACAAATATCATGCGATCCGGTACCAGATCCGTACCAAGGCGTCCGACCTGGACCATGGATGGCGATAATAGAGGCACGACTCGCTGAATTCCAGTTTAATTGCCATAAAATGCCAAAAAATGTAACTTGATCATTTCGTTGCGTTGGTTATGGTTCCTTGGGTCATATTTGATGTCCCGGACAAATATCATGCGATCCGGTACAGGCTCCGTACCGAGGCGTCCGGCCTGGACCATGGCAGGCGGTAATACAGGCACGACTGGCGGAATTCAAATTTAATTGCCATAAAATGCCAAAAATATAACTTGATCATTTTGTAGTGTTGGTTATGGTTCCTTGGGTCGTATTTGATTTCCCTGAGAAATATCAGGCGATCCGGTACCGACTCCGTAGCAAGGCGTCCGGCCTGGACCATGGCAGGTGATAATACATGCACGATTGGCTAAATTCAAGTTTAATTGCTATAAAATTCCAAAAAATGTAAATTGATCATATAGAAGCGTTGGTTATGGTTCTTTGGTTCGTATTTGATGTCCCGGAAAAATATCATGCGATCCAGTACCGACTCAATACCAAGGAGTCCGGACTGGACCATGGCAGGCGATAATACATGCACGACTGGCAGAATTCCAGTTTAATTTCTATAAAATGACAAAAAATGTAAATTTATCATTTCGAAGCGTTGGTTATGGTTCCTTGTTTCATATTTGATGTCTTGGAAAAATATCATGAGATTTGGTACCGGCTCCGTATCAAGGATCCGACCTGGACCATGGCAGGCGATAATACAGACATGACTAGTGGATTTCAAGTGTAATTTCCAAAAAATGCCAGAAAATGTAACTTGGTCATTTCGAAGCGTTGGTTATGGTTCCTTGGGTCATATTTCATATCACGGACAATGTCGTGTGACCCGGTACTAGCTCCGTATCAAGGCGTCTGGCCTGGACCATGGCAGGCGATAATACAGGCACGACTGTCGGAATTCCAAGTTAATTGCCATAAAATGCCAAAAAAATGTAACTTGATCATTACAGAGAATTGGTTATGGTTATGTGGGTCGTATTTGATGCCTTGCAGAAATATCATGTGATCCGGTACCGGCTCTCTACCAAGGCGTCCTGCCTGGACCATGGCAGGTGATAACAGAGGCACGACTGACAAAATTCCAGTTTAATTGCCAAAAATTGCCAAAAAATGTAACTTGATCATTTCGAAGCGTTGGTTATGGTTCCTTGGGTCGTATTTGATGTCCACAACAAATATCATGCAATCTGGTACCGTCTCCGTACCAAGGCGTCCTTTCAGGACCATGGAAGGCGCTAATACAAGCACGACTGGCGGAATTCTAGTTTAATTGCCATAAAATGCCAAAAAATGTAACTTGATCATTTCGAAGCGTTGGTTATGGTTCCTTGGGTCATATTTCATATCCCGGAAAATATCATGTGACCCGGTACCGGATCCGTACCAAGGCGTCCGGCCTATACCATGGCAGACGATAATACATGCACGACTACCGGAATTCTAGTTTAATTGCCATAAAATGCCAAAAATATGTAACTTGATCATTTCAAAGCGTTAGTTATGGTTCCGTGGGTCGTATTTAATGTCCTGAAAAAATATCATGCGATCCGGTACCAGCTCTGTACCAAGGCGTACGGCCTGGACCATGGGAGGCGATAATAGAGGCACGACTGACGGAATTCCAGTTTAATTGCCATAAAATACCAAAAAATATAACTTGATTATTTAGAAGCGTTGGTTATGGTTCCTTGGGTCGTATTTGAAGTCCAGGACAAATATCATTCGATCCGGTACCGGCTCCGTACCAAGGCGTCCGGCCTGGACCATAGCAGGCGATAATACAGGCACGACTGGCAGAATTCCACTATAATTGTCGTAAAATGCCAAAAAATGTAACTTGATCATTTCGAAGCGTTGGTTATGGTTCCTTGGGTCGTATTTGATGTCCATGAAAAATATCATGCAATTCGGTACCGTCTCCGTACCAAGGCGTCCGGCCTGGACCATGGCAAGCGCTAATACAAGCACGACTGGCGAAATACCAGTTAATTGCCATAAAATGCCAAAAATGTAACTTGACCATTTCGAAGAGTTCGTTATGGTTCCGTGGATCGTATTTTATGTCTTGGAGAAATATCATACGATCTGGTACCGGCTACGTACCACGGCGTCCGGCCTGGACCATGGCAGGCGATAATACAGGCACGACTGGCAGAATTCCAGTTTAATTGCCATAAAATGCCAAAAGATGTAATTTGATCATTTCGAAGCGTTGGTTATGGTTCCTTGGGTCGTATTTGATGTCCTGTAGAAATATCATGTGATCTGATACAGGCTCCGTACCAAGGCGTCCGGCCTGGACCATGGCAGGCGAAATACAGCACGACTAGCGGAATTGGAGTTTAATTGCCATAAAATGCCAAAAAATGTAACTTGATCATTTCGAAGCGTTGGTTATGATTCCTTGGGTTGTATTTGATGTCCCGGTCAAATATCATGTGATTCGGTACCGGCTTCGTACCAAGGCGTCCGGCCTGGACCATGGCAGTTGATAATACAGACACGACTAGCGGAATTCCAGTTTAATTGCCATAAAATTCCAAAAAATGTAACTTGATCATTTCAGAGCATTAGTTATGGTTTCTTGTGTTGTATTTTATGTCCCACAAAAATATCATGCGATCCGGTACCGGCTCTGTACCAAGGCGTCCAGCCTGGACCATGGCAGGTGATAATAGAGGCACGGCTGACGGAATTCCAGTTTAATTGCCATAAAATGCCAAAAAGTGTAACTTGATCATTTCAGAGCATTAGTTATGGTTTCTTGTGTTGTATTTTATGTCCCACAAAAATATCATGCGATCCGGTACCGGCTCCATACCAAGGTGTCCGGCCTGGACCATAGATGGTGATAATACAGGCACAACTGGCGGAATTCCAGTTTAATTGCCATAAAGTGTAACTTGGTCCTTTCGAAGCTTTGGCTATGGTTCCTTGGGTCATATTTGATGTCCCGAACAAATATCTTGCAATCTGGTATCGGCTCCGTACCAAGGCGTCCGGCCTGGACCCTGGCATGCGATAATACAGGCACGACTAGAAAAATTCCAGTTTAATTGCCATAAAATGCTAATGTAACTTGATAATTTTTGAAGCATTGGTTATGGTTACTTGGGTCGTATGTGATGTCCAGACAAATATCATGCGATCTGGAACCGGCTCCGTACCAAGGCATCCGTCTTGGACCATGGCAGGCGATAATACAAGCACGACTGGCGGAATTCCAGTTTAATTGCCATAAAATGCCAAAAAATTCAACTTAATCATTTCGAAGCATTGGTTATGGTTCCTTGGGTCGTATTTGATGTCCCGGAGAAATATCATGTGATCCGGTACCGGCACCGTACCGAGGCGTCCGTCCTGGACTATGGCAGGCGATAATACAAGCACGGCTGGCGGAATTCCAGTTTAATTGCAATAAAATTCCAAAAAATGTAACTTCATCATTTCAAAGCGTTGGTTATGAATCCTTGGATTGTATTTGATGTCCCGAACAATATCATGCGATTCGGTATCGGCTACATACCAAGGCTTCCGGTCTGGATCATGGAAGGCGATAATGCAGGCAGGACTTGGCGGAATTCTAGTTTAATTTCCATAAAATGCCAAAAAATCCTTTCGAAGAGTTAGTTATGGTTTCTTGGGTTGTATTTGATGTCCCAGAAAAATATCTTGCGATCCGGTACCTGATCCGTACCAAGGCGTCCGACATGGACCATGGATGACGATAATACAGGAACGACTCGCTGAATTCCAGTTTAATTGCCAGAAAATGCCAAAAAATGTAACTTGATCATTTTGTTGCGTTGGTTATGGTTCCTTGGGTCATATTTGATGTCCAAGAAAAATATCATGTGATCCGGTACAGGCTCCATACCGAGGCGTCCGGCCTGGACCATGGCAGGCGGTAATACAGGCACGACTGGCGGAATTCAAATTTAATTGCCATAAAATGCCAAAAATGTAACTTGATAATTTTGTAGTGTTGGTTATGGTTCCTTGGGTCATATTTGATTTCCCTGAGAAATATCATGCGATCCGGTACCGACTCCGTAGCAAGGCGTCCGACCTGGACCATGGTAGGTGATAATACATGCACAATTGGAGAAATTCAAGTTCAATTTCTATAAAATTCCAAAAAATGTAAATTGATCATATAGAAGCGTTGGTTATGGTTCTTTGGGTCGTATTTGATGTCCCGAAAAAATATCATGCGATCCAGTAACGACTCTGTACCAAGGCGTCTGGACTGGACCATGGCAGGCGATAATACATGCATGACTGGTAGAATTCCAGTTTAATTGCTATAAAACGCCAAAAAATGTAAATTTATCATTTCAAAGCGTTGGTTATGGTTCCTTGTTTAATATTTGATGTCTCGGACAAATATCATGAGATTTGGTACCGGCTCCGTACCAAGGATCCGACCTGGACCATGTCAGGCGATAATACAGACATTACTAGTGGATTTCAAGTGTAGTTGCCAAAAAATGCGAAAAAATGTAACTTGGTCATTTCGAAGCGTTAGTTATGGTTCCTTGGTTCATATTTCATATCACGGACAATGTCGTGTGACCCGGTACTGGCTCCGTATCAAGGCGTCCGACCTGGACCATGGCAGGCGATAATACAGGCACGACTGTCGGAATTCCAAGTTAATTGCCATAAAATGCCAAAAAAATGTAACTTGATCATTTCAGAGCATTGGTTATGGTTATGTGGGTCGTATTTGATGTCCTGCAGAAATATCATGTGATCCGGTACCGGCTCTCTACCAAGGCGTCCTGCCTGGACCATGGCAGGTTATAACAGAGGCACGACTGACAGAATTCCAAATTAATTGCCATAAATTGCCAAAAAATGTAACTTGATCATTTCGAAGCGTTGGTTATGGTTCCTTGGGTCGTATTTGATGTCCACAACAAATATCATGAAATCCGGTACCGTCTCCGTACCAAGGCGTCCTTTCTGGACCATGGAAGGCGCTAATACAAGCACGACTGGCAGAATTCTAGTTTAATTGCCATAAAATGCCAAAAATGTAACTTGATCATTCCGAAGCGTTGGTTATGGTTCCTTGGGTCGTATTTGATGTCCACAACAAATATCATGAAATCCGGTACCGTCTCCGTACCAAGGCGTCCGGCCTGTACCATGGCAGACGATAATACATGCACGACTACCGTAATTCCAGTTTAATTGCCATAAAATGCCAAAAATATGTAACTTGATCATTTCAGAGCATTATTTATGGTTCCGTGGGTCGTATTTGATGTCCCAAAAAAATATCATGCGATCCGGTACCGGCTCTGTACCAAGGCGTACGGCCTGGACCATGGCAGGCGATAATAGAGGCACGACTGACGGAATTCCAGTTTAATTGCCATAAAATGCCAAAAAATATAACTTGATTATTTCGAAGCGTTGGTTATGGTTCCTTGGGTCGTATTTGAAGTCCAGGATAAATATCATGCGATCCGGTACCGGCTCCGTACCAAGGCGTCCGGCCTGGACTATGGCAGGCGCTAATACGGGCACGACTGGCGGAATTCCAGTTTAATTGCCATAAAATGCCAAAAAAATATAACTTGATCATTTCGAAGCGTATGTTATGGTTTCTTGCGTCATATTTAATGTCCCAGACAAATATCATGCGACCCGGTACAGGCTCCATACCAAGGCGTCCGACCTGGACCATAGCAGGCGATAATACAGGCACGACTGGCAGAATTCCACTATAATTGCCGTAAAATGACAAAAAATGTAACTTGATCATTTCGAAGCGTTGGTTATGGTTCCTTGGGTAATATTTCATATCCCGGACAATATCATTGGACCCGGTACCGGATCCGTACCAAGGCATCCGCCCTGTACCCCGGCACGCGATAATAAAAAGCACGACTATCGGATTCTAGTTTAATTTCCATAAAATGCCAAAAATATGTAACTTGATCATATCAGAGCGTTGGTTATGGTTCCGTGGGTTGTATTTTATGTCACGGAGAAATATCATACGATCTGGTACCGGCTACGTACCACGGTGTCCGGCCTGGACCATGGCAGGCGATAATACAGGCACGACTGTCGGAATTTCAGTTTAATTGCCATAAAATGCCAAAAGATGTAATCTGATCATTTCGAAGCGTTGGTTATGATTCCTTGGGTCGTATTTGATGTCCTGGAGAAATATCATGCGATCCGATACAAGCTCCATACCAAGGCGTCCGGCCTGGACCGTGGCAGGCGATAATAGTGGCAGGACTGGCGGAATTGAAGTTTAATTGCCATAAAATGCCAAAAAATGTAACTTGATCATTTCGAAGCGTTGGTTATGGTTCCTTGGGTCGTATTTGATGTCCACAACAAATATCATGAAATCCGGTACCGTCTCCGTACAAAGGCATCCTTTCTGGACCATGGAAGGCGCTAATACAAGCACGACTGGCGGAATTCTAGTTTAATTGCCATAAAATGCCAAAAAATGTAACTTGATCATTTCGAAGCGTTGGTTATGGTTCCTTGGGTCATATTTCATATCCCGGAAAATATCATGTGACCCGGTACCGGATCCGTACCAAGGCGTCCAGCCTGTACCATGGCAGACGATAATACATGCACGACTACCGGAATTCCAGTTTAATGTCCATAAAAGGCCAAAAATATGTAACTTGATCATTTCAGAGCATTAGTTATGGTTCCGTGGGTCGTATTTGATGTCCTGAAAANGGCACGACTGGCGGAATTCCAGTTTAATTGCCATAAAATGCCAAAAAATGTAACTTGATCATTTCGAAGCGTTGGTTATGGTTCCTTGGGTCGTATTTGAAGTCCAGGAAAAATATCATGCGATCCGGTACAGGCTCCATACCAAGGCGTCCGACCTGGACCATAGCAGGCGATAATACAGGCACGACTGGCGGAATTCCAGTTTAATTGCCATAAAATGCCAAAAAATGTAACTTGATCATTTCGAAGCGTTGGTTATGGTTCCTTGGGTCATATTTCATATCCCGGACAATATCATTGGACCCGGTACCGGCTCCGTACCAAGGCGTCCGCCCTGTACCCTGGCACGCGATAATAAAAAGCACGACTATCGGAATTCTAGTTTAATTTCCATAAAATGCCAAAAATATGTAACTTGATTATATCAGAGCGTTGGTTATGGTTCCGTGGGTCGTATTTTATGTCCCGGAGAAATATCATACGATCTGGTACCGGATACGTACCACGGCGTCCGGCCTGGACCATGGCAGGCGATAATACAGGCACGACTGTCGGAATTTCAGTTTAATTGCCATAAAATGCCAAAAGATGTAATTTGATCATTTGGAAGCGTTGGTTATGATTCCTTGGGTCGTATTTGATGTCCTAGAGAAATATCATGCGATCCGATACAAGCTCCGTACCAAGGCGTCCGGCCTGGACCGTGGCAGGCGATAATACTGGCACGACTGGCAGAATTGCAGTTTAATTGCCATAAAATGCCAAAAAATGTAACCTGGTCATTTCAAAGCGTTGGTTATGGTTCCTTGGATAGTATTTGATGTCTCGGACAACTATCATGATATCCGGTACCGGATCCATACCAAGGCGTCCGGCCTGGACCATTGCAGGCGATAATACAGGCACGACTGGCGGAATTCCAGTTTAATTGCCATATAATGCCAAAAACTGTAACTTGATAATTTCGAAGCGTTGGTTATAGTTCCTTGGGTCGTATTTGATGTCCCGGACAAATATCATGTGATCCGGTACTAGATCCATACCAAGGCGTCCGGCCTGGACCATGGATGGCGATAATACAGGCACGACTGGCTCAATTCGTTTTTAATTGCCATAAAATGCCAATTAACGTAACTTGATCATTTCGAAGCGTTGGTTATTGTTCCTTGGGTCGTATTTGATGTCCCGGACAAATATCATGTGATCCGGTACCGGCTCCGTACCAAGGCGTCCGGCCTGGACCATGGCAGGCGATAATACAGGCACGACTGGCGGAATTCCAGTTTAATTGCCATAAAATGCTAAAAAATGTAAATTAATCATTTTGAAGCATTGGTTATGGTTCCTTGGGTCGTATTTGATGTCCCGGACAAATATCATGTGATCCGGTACCGGCTCCGTACCAAGGCGTCCGGCCTGGACCATGGCAGGCGATAATACAGGCACGACTGGCGGAAAACCAGTTTAATTGCCATAAAATGCCAAAAAATGTAAATTAATCATTTTGAAGCATTGGTTATGGTTCCTCGGTTTGAATTTCATGTCTCGGTAAATATCATGAGATTTGGTACCGGCTCCGTATCAAGCAGTCCGACCTGGACCATGGCGGGCGATAATACAGGCATGACTGGCGGAATTCAAGTATAATTG
>ML361945.1:0-51744 GCA_005239505.1 Nicotiana paniculata | reverse complement strand
CCCAGGATTATATTTGCAACGCCCGCTTAGTCTTCTACAAGACATAGTTGAGCGTGATCAGAATACAATACCTGAGGTGAACAAAACCACATAACATAATAAAAATCTAAGAATATGAAGGGACACGCATGCTACTAAGACTATCGGTGAACAACTAAAAACTACCCACTAATCTTCTACCTTAATCCTTGACCTTCACACCCTCCTATCAAGGGTCATGTCCTCAGTGAGCTGAAGCAACGTCATGTCCTGTCTAATTACCTCTCTCCAGTACTTCTTAGGCCTACCTCGACCTCTTCTCAAACTCTCCATAACCAACCTCTCACACCTCCTGACATGAGCATCAATGCTTCTTCTCTTAATATGTCCGAACCATCTCAGCCTCGACTCCCGTATCTTGTCCTTCACGGAGGCTACTCCTGCTCTGTCCTGGATAGCTTCATTCTTAATCCTATCTCTCCTGGTACACCCACACATCCATCTCAACTTATTCATCTCTGCTACTTTCATCTTTTGCACGTGGGAGTTCTTGACTGGCCAACATTCAACCCCATACAGCATAGCCGGTCGAACCACCACTCGATAAAACTTACCCTTAATTCTTGGCGGCACATTCTTATCACATAAAATACCAGAAACGAGCCTCCACTTCATCCATCCCGCTCCGATACGATGTGCGACATCTTCGTCAATCTCCCCGTTACCCTGGATAATAGACCCGAGATACTTAAAACTCGCTCTCTTAGGGATAACTTGAGCATCAAGCTTAACCTCTACGTCTGCATCATGGGTCCGGTCACTGAATTTGCACTCCAAGTATTCTGTCTTGGTTCTACTCAGTTTGAAACCTTTAGGCTCCAAGGTCTTAAACCTACAACCTCACGTTAACTCGGCTACGTGTCTCGTCAATCAACACTATATCATTGGAAAATAGCATGCACCAAGGCAACTCCCCTCGGATGTGTCATGACAGTACATCCATCACCAAGGCAAATAAAAATGGGCTAAGAGCCGATCCCTGGTGCAACCCCATCACCACAAGGAAATGATCCGAGTCACCACCCAAGTCCTCACCCGATTTTTAGCATCATCATACATATCCTTAATCACCATAATGTACGCTACTGGAACACCACTAACCTCCAAACACCTCCACAGGACCTCCCTCGGGACTTTATCGTACGCTTTCTCAAGGTCAATAAACATCATATGCAAATCCTTCTTCCTATCCCTGTACTGCTCCACTAATCTCCTTACCAAATGAATCGCCTCCGTAGTCGAACGCCCCAGCATGAATCCAAACTGATTCTTGGAAATAGACACGCACCTCCTCACCCTGGCCTCCACCACCCTCTCCCGAACCTTCATAGTGTGACTGGACAACTTGATACCCTTATAATTGTTGTAATTTTGTAAATCACCATTGTTCTTGTAAAGAGGAACCATCGTACTCCACCTCCATTCTCCGGGAATCTTCTTCATCTTAAAAATAACATTAAACAACCCAGTGAGTCACTCCAAACCTGCTTGCCTCGCGCTCTTCCAGAATTCTATCGGGATTTCGTCTGGCCTTGTCGCTCTGCCCCTGCACATCTTACGTGTCGCTCCTTCCACCTCCTCTACCGTAATCCTCATACAGTACCCAAAATACCGCCGACTCTCGAAGTTCTCCAACTCACCCAGTACAATGCGTCTATCCCTCTCCTCGTTCAACAATTTATGGAAGTATATCTTCCATATTCTCCTAATAAGTGCCTCATCCATCAACACTTTTCCATCCTCGTCCTTGATGCACTTGACTTGGTCTAAGTCGCGGGCTTTCCTCTCCCTCAATTTGGCCAACAGGTACAACTTCTTGTCCTCGCCTTTGCCTCCGAGCTCCTCGTACAAACGAGTAAACGCGGCGTTCTTAGCCGCCGTAAATGCTAACTTCGTCTCTTTCTTTGCCTTTTTGTAACAATCCTGATAAGTCCTTTTTTCCTCCTCGTTTGTACTCTCCACTAGCTTCAAATAAACACCTTTCTTAGCTTCCACTTCACCTTGAACCTCTCCATTCCACCACCAGTCCCCTTTATGACCCCCAGGTTAGCCCTTCGTGACCCCTAAGACCTCTCTAGCAGCTACCCTAATACAATTCACAGTCGTGAACCACATACTAGACGCGTCCCCCTACTCATCCAAGCCCTCATAGCTAACGACTTCTCCTCGAACTCCTGAGCTTTGTCCTTGGTCAAGTTAACCCACTTGTTCTTAGATTGCCTGCACCCCTCCCTCTTCCTACTTTCATTTAAAACGTTAATTTCTTAGGTAATAAAATTTCTAGGTAAATCCCAAGCTATATTACCAAGAATAAATTTCTAAAAAAAATTACAATAATATAATCCCCATGTAATTCGACCAAATAAGTAAATCCTATGAAAAAAAATTCTAACTAAATTCACATCAACCAAATCTCTAGGTTATTCCTAAGGTAAATACTCAAGAAAATATTCCTAATTAAAGTTGCAGCAATAATATCCCTAGGTAATTCCCCCAGCTAAGATGATCCCCAGGTAAATCTCTAGCTAAATCCACAACAACAATATCCCCAGGTAATTTTTCGAACAGGCAAATCCCCAAGAAAATATCTCCAACTAAATTCGCACGTAGAATTACCTAGGAATTTTCCTTCAGATTAACATAGAGTTTTTTTTCCATTTCCTTTATTTGTTTACCTGCGAATTTCTTACGATAATATACTTGCTGATTTATTTTCGCAGCTAATGTTCCAGATAATATTTTGGCGCATAATGGCGCCAAAGTTACCTATGGATTTTCCTAGAAAAATATTTATCGCAGGTAAATAGTTTAAATTTAAAATTTTTAATGTTTCCCATAAAATTCCGCAGGTATTATTTGCGAATAAAATCCCTAGGTAAAATTCCTATATAATAAGCCTTTCTACCAGTACAAAGTAGATGTAAGATCCGTATATACACTACCTTTTCAAGTCCTACTTATGAAATTATATTGAATTTATTGTTATTGTTATTTTAATTACAACTCATCAATGAAAATAACGAAAAGAGGGAGAAAAAGATTTTTGAATTCCTTATGCTAAAGGAAAATTTTCAACTCACAAGTATATTATTTATGACTGGATATTTTCAAATGCTATAAGGAAAATTTTCCATTTACCAATATATTATTCATGACTGGACTAGTTGGTATTTCTTTCATCTTTTTGCCATTGGAAGGAAAATTTTCATTTCCTGCTCTTAAAAGTATATATTCATGGTGAAATTCACCTACCTTTTCTTTTTTCCTTTCTTAATAATGGCTGTCTATTTCCCTCTTATTGCTCCATTCTAAAGTATATTCTGTTTCCTTGTCAATAAAAAGGTGATTTTTTGAAATGTTTAATCTTTACAAATATTATCACATAAACTGAAATTGCGTCAAGAATATTTTATATTCTTGAAAGCAACACCACGTTGTTGTTTACTGTTATAGTTCAAACCACCTATGAAGAAAAATAAAAGAAAGGAACTCTTAAAAAAAAAAAAAAAAAAACTAATGGAAAAAATAGTGCAGATACAAAATCAGAGAGATATTTTATTTATTCGAAAAGAGAAAAAAAAAGAAAGTAAAAGTAAACACGTGATCTTGTTCAATAGTCAACATCAACTCCATTAGGCTATCTTATACACACATTTCTTATGATGAGTGCCCACAGAATCACCAAATCGCTTTGCCTTAGAGCAATTGTTTATGCATTAAAAATGATTAATGTAAATTCCACCAGTAAATAAATAAACAATTACTCGATGTGTAGAATAAAAGCAACCTTTTATATAAATTAATTAACAAAACAACAACTGGTGCGATGTGTGCCAACCTGCCAAGCTTGTCTTAGCTTCTCAGCATTATTCTTTCTAAGCTGCCATTTTGTCAAACTTAATCCATTTATAATTAAATAATTTAGAATTTCCCGTATATTTTAGTTAATTTTGTGTTCCGACGTCGTGAAAAATCTCCTTCTATCTCACCTCGATTTGCGTGTGCAGTCCGGGTGTGTAGCCGGGAAGCCTTTATGTGAAAAACTGATAATTTTGTATTAGAAATTTGAATAAAGTTGACTTCGGTCAACGTTTTTGGTAAACGGACTCGGGCCCATGATTTGACAGTCCCGGAGGGTCCGTAGGAAAATATGGGACTTGGGCGTATGCCCAAAATCGAATTCCGAGGTCCCAAGACCGAGAAGTGAATTTTTAAAGAAAATGATTTTCTGAAAAATATAAAGGTTTTTTAAAATGAAAATTGAGGTGAAACCCTTAATATCGGGCCCGTATTATGATTCCGGAACCCAATACAAGTTCGATATGATTTATATGTGTTATATGTGAAATTTGATAAGAAACAGACTTAGTTTGACGTGATTCGGACCTTAAATGCAAAACTTAATGTTTATAGAACTTTTGAGGAATTTCATGGATTTTTAGTTTAATTCATCGTTTTAGTGTTGTTTTATATGGTTTGAAACCTCGAGCGAGTCTGTGTTAGGTTATATGACTTGTGTGTGTGGTTGGACGGAATCCCGGGGGCCTCGGGTACGTTTCGGATGCTCACCGGATGATATTAGAACTTGGAAGAGAGCTGAACCATTGCTGGTTCTGGTGTCTCGCACCTGCGATGGACCTTCCGCAGGTGCGGCGAGGAGCTCGCAGGTGCGGACTTGGCCCAATCCCCCAGTCCTTGCAGGTGCGGTTTATTTTCCGCAGATGCGGAGCCGCAGGTGCGACCATTTGAGCGCAGGTGCAACCATTTGACCGCAGGTGCGACCCCAGGCCTTTTAGTGGGTTTTCGCACCTGCGATGGTATTTCCGCAGGTGCGGTCCCAGGGGTGCAGGTGCGGAATTTCTGGGCAATTATATCAAATCTGAGGGTTTATGTTATTTTCACCATTTTCTAATTGGAGAGCTCGGGAGAGGCGATTTTTGGAGACTTTTGCACCTGGATAACTTGGGTAAGTGATTTCTATCCATTATAGACAAATTTCCATGATTCCAATCTTAAATCCAACCTTTAATTTCGAAAATTTTGGGTAGAAAATGGGATAAACTTTATAGACCAAATTATTGAGTTTTGATTGGGTTTTGACCTCCGATTTGAGAGATTTTCATATGTTTAGACTCGTGAGTGAATGGGTGTCCGGAAAATATAATTTTTACCCGATTCCAAGACGTGGGCCCGGGGAACGTTTTGGGCGAATTTTCTAATTTCGCGTATTAGTTTCGGACTTATTAATTATCTTGTTTCCTTGTGATGATATTTACTCTATGCAATAGAATTGTCTAGATTTGGGCCACCCGGAGTTGGGTACTCGTGGCAAGAGCGTGGTATTGGGTTGATTAGCGCAGTCAAGATAAGTATCTTGCCTAACCTTGTGTTGGGGAACTACCCCTTAGGATTGAGTCTTCTATGTTGATTGTAGTCCGCGTACTCAAGGTGACGAGTGTGTACTCGAACTTTTTTGTAAATAGATTGCCCTTTAGGGATTTTTGGGTCCTTATGTTCCCCGTATATGAACTGAACTTGTTATATCTGAATTCCTGATTTCTAATCTCATCTCTCCTGTTCGAGTTAGAAGTACTTTCCTAGCATTCCTTGTTTCTTATATGATCTTAATTGACTTAATGAAGACTTTGTTTTTCCTACCGTTATGCTATGTCTTCCTTCATATGCTGCCTATTTACTGAGCATTTTTCAAACTGAGTTTATTCGATGAAGCTAATTGTCTAAGTGAGATTGGTTATAGTTGATTCCCTTGCTGGGATGATTTGGTTTCTTGGTTGCGAAGTTGAATGTATAGAATCGTTACTATATTTGTATTGTCTTCCCCTCGTTATGCTGTTCCCTCTTTGTGCTTGGCATTCCTCTCAGTGGCTACTTCTTATGAGCGAGTTGTTACCACATTTGTGATTTAAGTCTTTGTATTGATTTGCTCATCGCACTTTGTATTCGGCCTTCTTTGCTTTCGCTCTGGTTGGGGAAATATGTATTGGTTCTGTCGCATTCTGGTTGTTTTTCTCAGTGGCTGCATCGCATATTTAAATTGGGACTACGGACTGATATCCGAGAGCTTTCCCCCTGTACTGTATCACACATTTAAATTGGGACTACGGACAGAGATCCGGGAGCTTTCCCTTTGTACTGCATCGCATATTTAAATTGGGACTACAGACAGAGATCCGAGAGCTTTTCCCCTGTACTGCATCACATATTTAAATTGGGACTATAGGCAGAGATTCCGGAGCTTTCCTCCTATACTACATCGCATATTTAAATTGGGACTACGGACAGAGATCCGAGAGCTTTTCCCCTGTACTGCATTGCATGACAAATTCTGAGTGGCGGATTGAGTTCCGGTAGTGTTATGATTGAGGAGATTTAGATCGAAAAATAAATATATATATATATATATATTGAAAAGTATAGCTGAAAAGCAATTATCTCCAAGAAAGTTATGTCTAAAGGACTTCTTTTCGAAAGTATATTTGAAAAATATTTGTCTTGCAGAATGATGATATTTGAAAGAGCAGTACTTGGGAAAATATATTTTGAACACCACATATGTTGATGCTATTTGAAAGAGCAGTACTTGGGAAAATATAGTTTGAACATCACGTATTTTGATGATATTTGAAAGAGCACTACTTGGGAAAACATATTTTGGACATTACGTATTTTGATGATACTTGAAAGAGTAGTATTTGGGAGTGTATTTGAACACCTCGTATTTGAAGAGATTATGTTATAAAGATTTATCCTTATAAAAATATATAAATATACATTCAGAGAAAGTATGTTTCAAAGAAGAAATTTCTCTATTCCGAAATGATTACATCTTTAAAGTTTCAAAATGAACTCGCGATTTAAAGGTTTTCACTCGAAAGTTTGACCAGTTTTATTGAGTCATTGGCTAATGCCTGACGTGAATAAATTGATATAGTGCTGAGTTGCTTGTGTTTTGTTGGATTGTAGTTCCCGCCATTTGGATTACATCCTTTCCATACTCTTTTCTTTTTTTCTATTATGCCGTCCGTTGATCGTGATTATTGAATTTTCTTCCTTATTATTCAATCGTATCGTTAATCACATTGAGAAATCTTTAGGTAGATATTTTGGTTCGGCCATTTATACATCTTGCCTTTTTACTTATTAGACCGGTGGTGTCTTGACTAGTCCACGTCACTATTTCATCGAGGTTAGTCTTGATACTTACTGGGCACCGCTGTGGTGTGCTCATACTACACTTCTGCACATTTTTGTGTGCAGCTTCAGATTATGGTTGTTGGTAGCTGCGCAGATAGTTGCTGAGGAGACTCAAGGTACCTGCTGCTGCGTTCACAGGCTTCGGAGTCACCTTCATGTTTTATTTCTATTCAACTGTACTTACTTATTCCTAGACAGTTATACGTAAATTTGATAGAAAGATTTAGTAGAGCTTATGACTTGTACTTACTGGGTTTTGGGAAATTGTAACTCTGTCAAGAATTCTATTTTTGAATTTTTTTTAAAATTCCTTTATTGTTGTTGTTGTTCAGTGGAAATGTTAGGCATACCTAGTCCCTAAGACTAGGTGCCATCACGATACTCCACAGAGGAAAATTTGGGCCGTGACAAGTTGGTATCAGAGAAAGTATGTTTCAAAGAAGAAATTTCTATTCCGAAATGATTATATCTTTAAAGCTTTCAAAATAAACTCACAATTTAAAGGTTTTTACTCGAAGGTTTGACCAGTTTTATTGAGTTTATTGGCTGAGGCCTGACGTGAATAAATTAATACAATGCTGAGGTTCTAGTGTTTTTATTGGGTTGTGATTCCCACTATTTGGATTGCATTCTTTCCATTCTCTTTGCGTATTTCTATTATGATGTCCGTTGATTGTAATTATTAAATTTCTTATTTATTATTCGATCGTATCGTTAATTATATTGAAAAATCTTTAGATAGATATTAAGTTTCGGTCATTTATACATTTATGCCTTTTACTTATTAGACCGGTGGTGTCTTGACTAGTCCTCATCACTACTTCACTGAGGTTGGTCTTGATACTTACTGGGCACCGCTGTGGTGTGCTCATACTACACTTCTGCACATTTTTGTGTGCAGATCCAAGTTATTGTTGTTAGTAGCTACGCAGATCATTGCTGAGGAGACTCAAGGTAACCTGTTGCTGTGTTCGCAGGCTTCGGAATCACCTTCCTGTTTTATTTGTATCCAACTGTACTTAGTTATTCCTAGACAGTTGTATTTAGATTTGATAGAAAGATTTCGTAGAGCTTATGACTTGTATTTACCGGGTTTTGGAAAATTATAAACTCTGTCAAGATGTCTATATCAAGACTGTTATAATTCCTCTATTATTGTTGTCGTTCAGTGGAAATGTTAGGCTTACCTAGTCCCTAAGATTAGGTGTCATCACGATACCCAACGGAGGGAAATTTGGGTCGTGACATTAGAATTTATGTTCATGGTAGTTTAAAGAAATTTTACACAATTATGTACAATGTTTTGATGTAATTTAATACTTTATATTAAGTTATTTTTTGATTTAATCGCACGAAAAAGTAAATCTAAGAAATTGAAATGAAAAATTGAAAATTATATTATTGAATCTCGCTCTTGAATCTCGGGGTTAGAGATAGAGCAAACAAAGCCTTAAATCTTTGTTACATGGTATGGACCAAAGTATGTTCTGCTGCTACAAACATTATCATATTAAATTTATTATGAAGAGTATATATTATTAATCACGTATATGTTAATTTGACCTAACAACGTATAGAACTTAATTATATGCCGCCGTTTTAGTGTTTGATCAAAGTGTGTGTTGATGAAATATTTTTGGTAACTAAAGATTAATAATATTGTCCAAGTGTGAAGAAACTAAACTTAAGTTAAAAATTAGGCACACTGGCTTCCTGACTGCTTAAACTTATAGGGCTTTTAAAAGCCGATACACAAATTTTAGACTTTTCCATTTGAACATTCGAGCTTGTATATTTGATAACTAATAAACATAATTGACCTTTGACCATGCACATGTGACAGTGACAGAGGTGATATGGACAAAGTATGTGCAAATCACCTAAACTAAACGCGTCACTACAATAATTTTGATTAAAAAAATCTATAAAAAAAACAAAGAAAAAGAAAGAAAATAAGCCCCTGCTCCAAATCATTAAACCCCTATTCCCCTCGCCACATCATCTTCTCTGAACAAAGTCACCGTTTGTTTTAGAAACCTACGGCGGCGAATCACCTCCTGTCACAGAAGGTTTAAATCATCGATTTTTTGCTCGTCGGTTAGTGCTTTGGAAGCCAAAGAAGATGATGATTCCTGCTTGAGGGATTGGATGTCGGTTTTGGAGTTTTGACAAAATGGTTGCAACATTCAAGCATCGGCGAAACCAACAATGACCGAAAAATCCACAAATCGCCGAAAAATACCAGTCAAAGCACGAACTCAATTGCAAGAAAACTACAATAAGCAGTCCAATCCCTCAAACGGAAAACTAGCAATAATGAATAGCAAAAGTATCAACAGCAAGTGACATAGCCCCGGCCTATGAACAACGACAGTGTATGGTCGCCAAAAAGTCTGTAAAATCGGACAGGTCTACAGATTTTCGGTGAGCAGCAAAAAAACCAATTTTGTTAAAAGTGAAAAATGGTGGATTTTATGGAAGTTCATGGCTGATTTTGGTCGGTCTATTGATTAAAAGAGAGGGACCCCAATCATTTGGAGTTTGTTTTCGCACCCTTGGCGTGTAACAATCTCATTGCTCATTTGCTGACTGGATGGATCATTTTTTGACTGGATGGACACGTCTGTGTATGTGTAATATACGCGCATAGAATCAAAGGCCAGAAGTGTTTATTAGTTAAGGGAATCACGATTCGAGTGTTCAAATGGGAAAGTCCAAAGTTTGTGTATCGGCTTTCAAAAGCACTACAAGTTATAGTTGCCAGGAACCCATTAAGCCTAAAAATTAAGATAATTATAACAAAAGAGACTTTATCCATAAGTGAGGAATGTCTTTTTTTTAACACAACACATGGATATATTATATTACTTAGAACAAAATAAAACTACACAGGCATAGTAGATGTTTTTAGGGCATTACTGCCAAATAGTTACAAACATCAGTAGAAATACTCCTAAAACTATTACAAACTCCATGATTGTTCTTGATCACTTCTTATTCGACAAAAAGGGGTGGACATGCATGGTAATAACACTTTGTTGATGGTGGGCTCTTGATAACTTGCTTGACCAGTATATGTGCCACCTCGTTTCCTTCCCTGAAATTATGCTTCAGGTGTAGGAGTTTCAGTTGGTGCATTAACCATCTGCATTCATACACAATATTAGAGAAGTTACAACTATCCTCATATATAAATTTGATGATATCCGTACAGTCATTTTCAATTTTCAGGTTTAGGAAGTTCATTTCTTTTGCAATCTTTAGTCCTTCTAATAGTGCCATCAGCTCTGCATGTGTAGGAGAAATTGCTTGGCTTGCTTTGTGGTATCCTACAATCCAATCCCCATTACTATATGGAATGCTCCACCAAGCCCAACTGCATTATTGTTACTAGATAAAGCACCATCACAATTTAATTTTATCATACCTTTAGGAGGTTTGTTCCAACTAATCTCGATTGTGATAGTTCTTTTCAAGAAAGGATTTTTTTTTTTTTTGTGAAAAAATTGAACTCTCAAGATGGATGGATAATTTTTCCTATTTCCAAATAGTTGTTAAGATTGTTGATACTATTATTATTTCTGTTCTTCCATAGTTCCCATATGGAGAAGGGAAATAGGGTAGTCTACTTTATATGGAGGTTGCAGTTTTGGATAAAGATATCCCTCAACTTTACTAGCCAATTTGTGTCAGTAATAATGTTTATGGAGGGAAGACCCATTTTTTTCCAGAGACGATTAGAGACTGGACTATTAATGAAAATGTGTTGAATGTCCTCTACCCCAGATTTGCAAATGGTACAGATAGCATCATATTGATACCTATTTTGGCTAGATAGGCTCGGCAAAGAATACGATTGTGCATGCATTGACAAAAGAAGAATTTTATTTTATTTGGGCAATGGAGGTTCCAAATCCACTCAAAAGATTTGGAAGTTTGATTATCTTCAGAAAGAAGTTTATCGCAAGATTTGGTGGAAAAAAGAGCATTTGAGTTGAGGCACCAACTAGTTTTATCAATATTTGATCCCTCACTAGGGACGAAGGTAATGATAAGATTGTTAAGGATGTCACTGGGAAAATCAAAGGAAATATATTTTGTATTCCATTTTTTGTTTATGAGGCTTCCTATAGTAAGATTTAGGTCGTTCCTACTTAGAGGCCCTTCTATTGAGCTTCTAAGGGATTTTGAGTTGTAAATCCAATTGGTATACCAAATGTTAATCCTAGAGTTATTAGTTGGATGCCAAAGAATACCCTTGTTGCACACTTCCTATCCTTTTAGGATAGATTTCCAGATGAAAGAGGTGCTAGTGATGACTTTTTTTTGTGGCATATTTGGCCGTAATCAGGTGGCCCCAGGGAGTGCTAGGGTTTTTTAATAGTCTCAAAGAAAGACTTGAGAGTAGAACTAAATTTTTAGCTTTAGCAGGCCAAAGACCTAACCCTTCCTCATCTTTATCCTTAGTAACCTTTTGCCAGCTAATAAGGTGAAGGTTTTTAGTTGTGCTAGTGGATCCACAAATAAAGCCCCTTTGCATTTTATCTATCTTCTTTAAGATTTTAGGGGGGAGAAGTGTGTATTGCATAGAGTGAGTATGGATTGCACTTAAGACACTAGAAGCTAGAGTAATCCTACCTGCCATGTTTATGAAAGAGCATTTCCAATGGGACAACTTGCTTTGCATTTTAGCTATGATAAATTGGAAGTCCTTAGTGGTGGGAGAGTGATTGAGTATTGAAAAGACAAGGTACTTACCAATTTCATTGGGGGTTTTATACCAAAGAGGCTTGTTATAAATTACTTGAAGTCTTGGGGACAATAATTAGGTAGGAAAATTCTTGATTTAGAAGTGTTTATGGCTAGCCCAGATTCATTACAAAAAAAATTCATACATGATTTTATGCAATGACTTGTTTTTTTGTTTGCTTTTCCCATCAGAGTTATATCATCAGCAAAAGGAATATGGAAAAATGAGGGGCCTTTTTTTTTCTAAAGTAGATTCGATCCCATCTTAAAGTGTATACTTGGTGGTTTATTAATCTAGATAAGAGTTCAAGGCAAAGTATGAATATATAGGGAGATATGGGATCACCCTGACGAATACCTCTACTGGGTTGGAAATAAATTGTTATAGCACCATTCACTAGGATTCCCTTAGAGCTAGTAATTATGCAATGCATGATAAGACGAGATAAATTGGGAGGAAATTGGAAATATTTGAGGGTCTTGTATACAAAAGACCAGTCCAGTTTATCAAAAGCCTTCTCCAAATCTAATTTGATTATCATATCAAATTTGGATTTTTTTGTTCTACAAAGATTGTTCATAATTTCCTGGACAATAATGGAATTATCACAGGCTCTTCTATTCTGAATCAATCTAGATTGCAAAGGACTAATGAGGTAAGGGAGAACGTGTTTTATCCTATATGCAATAATTTTGTAATTATCTTATAGGATGTATTATAAAGACTAATATGTCAAAAGTTTTTAAGGTTATTTGCATTGGGAAACTTAGGAATGAGACAAATAAATGTATCATTGATTCCACTAAGCAGAGATTGGATTTTGAAAACCTTGTGACAGAAATTTATTGTGGAGTCACCAATGATATGCCAATACTTCTGATAAAAAAAGGATGAATGACATCCGGGCTTGGAGCCTTAAAAGGTTTAAAGGAAAATATGGCCTTGGTAATTTTCGTATTATTTAAAAGGTTATCAAGGATACTTAGGTCTACCTTATTAAAGCCCAAGGCATTACCTATGATGATGTTGTTAGGGGATGAAGTTTTGGAAGTCTTAAAGGCATCCCTAAAGAAGGAGAGAGTATGGTCTAGAATTTGTTTAGGTTCATAGATCCAGTCCCTTTTTCATTAGTGAAATACATAATGGCGTTACGACGTTTGCGATTAGAGGCCATGATATGATAGTACTTGGTATTCGCCTCACCCTCATTTAACCAATTTATTCTAGATCTTAGTTTCCAGAAGTCTTGCTTCATTTTTAATATAGTGTTATATTCATGCTATAATTCTGATTCAAGGTCTTGTAAGAAATGACTTATTTGGTAATTAGGTGAAGATTGGATTCCGCTTAGTCCAGCAAGGATCCTTTTTTTCTTTTTGAAAATATCACCAAAATTTTAATTTTTCCAAAATATGACCTTATCTCTAAAGATATTTTGAGCACCACTAAGATCATTATTTGACCAACAGTGTTTAACTAAGTTAATAAAGTCCGGATGTCAACACCAAATGGTTTCTAGACGAAATGATTTTCTAAAATGATTCACATTTTTGGGGGAGAGATTAAGTAACAAAGGGTTGTGATCAGAATGAGTTTTGGGAAGGTGTATGACCACTGCTTTAGGAAATATCGATAACCAATCCTTGTTAACAAAAATTCTATCTAGCCTCTCCATAATTAAACCCCTAGATTTTTTTCTATAATTAGACCAAGTATATTTGCACCCTTTATAACTAAGGTCTAATAGTTGACAATTGTTTATGCTATTGCAAATAGAGTTTCTACGCCTACGGTTAATGGGGTTACCCCCCAACTTATCATTTGAACTAAGGATATTGTTAAAGTCCCCCTAATAACCAAGGACCCTTATAAATAGTACTAATATTTTCTATATTGTTCCATAACTCACGCCTTTTATCAATCTTAGTGCTAGCTTAAATAGAGGAAAAAAGCCAAGAAGTATGAGAGGGGAGTACCTGAATAGTGGCATGAATCTCTTGAATTTATCCTAACAAAGTTATGAACCTTAACAACACTGGAATCCCAGAGAATCACCATGCCTCCAGATTGACCTTCACTTGGAAACTCAATCATTTGAGAGAAGGCAAAATCACTAAGGAGGGAGATGTGATTTTCCATTCTTGTTTCCAACAGAGTAACCATGCATGGCCTATGCGTATATATCATTTCTCTAAAATTTACCCTGAAGTTCTCATTGTTACCTCCACGAATGTTCCATATAATAATGTTAGTAGACCTAAACATCATTGCATGATTGTTTATTGAACCATTATCCATCTGAGCTTGCATCACTGGGTTCCTCCTTAGTGAAGGGACTAAGATTATTGCATGGTTCCCCACCGTTGGGTCCTGAGGGGGCCTCACATCCATTGAGCACTTGTAAAGTGCTGGAGGGCAGCTGAGCACATATCTCTTCTCTAGTAAATCCCTGAAAAGAAACACTTTTACCTCGTTGAGACTTGAAAATTCTAGGACTGGTCCGGTCCCCAGTAGGTTTATCTCCTCTTCTTCCTCCATTTGAACATTTTCTAGTTCTGGTGCATTGAGTGGGGGCTGAGCATGAGGGGCTGGATGTTGTACTGGTGGTGGAACAGATTATGGCATTTGTGCTAGAATATTTGGAGGGTTTTGTTGTTGAGCTGGATTTGCTTGGGGAGGGGTTTGCATGTGGAGGTTCGGCTGAACTTGTACATTGTCCACTGGTATGGACCAAGGCATGAAGATGGGGTTCATGTTGGTTATTTCCCCCGAGGGAAATAAGGGGAGTTCCACTGGCACATTTTGATTTTGGATGGGATTGAAGTGGTGTGGCAAGTTCCACTGATTTCTCATGGCTTGAGCTTGACATAAGTTCATCGATGGAGCAAGAGAATGAAGAATTCTGTTCATCCGCACATGGTTGAGGTAATTGTTCATTGCCATGTGCATTCCCTCTGACACTAACTAGTCTAGGAAGTGAGAGTTCTAAAGGACAATGACTATCTCTTGACCATTCAACACCATATTGAATGATATTGCATGCCCCATTAGTGCTTGTTCCACCCATGAGAGAGGTTGATGGTCTTGGGGTAGTGGGGGTTGAATGAAGAATATTTGGTTGTTCAATGGAGTTTTTATAGGAAGAGGTGGATTTTCCATGTTTAGAGCACGTTGGTGTCTCAATGGACTAGGCCATATCTCATTCTCTGAGAAATTGGGATCCTTGGCATTTTTAAAGGATTGTTGGTGGTTTATATTTGGACAGTGTATTGAGTTCTTAAGGGCTGGTATTGAGTTCACCGAAGGAGTAGGGTAGCTAACTATTGTAGTATCTACTTGCATATCTTTGTAGTTACTTGGAGGAGTGGATTTTAAAAGATTTTGGTTAGATTTAGAAGTTGAAATGTGGTTGGATGCATTGGCCATTTGTGATTTTTTTAGGAGCTGCATGGACACGTGTAGATCACGTAGAAGAGGAGGGTTATCACCCATGCAAGAGGTTTTTTTTTATCATTAGGGGTGATTAGGAGTTCATTTGGAAGATGGCGTGTCTTGGAGAGATCATTATGCTTTTTGATAGGGTCACCTAGGGTTTCATTACCCTTAGGCAAGTAATTATTAGTTTGCATGTAATCGAATTGGCTATTTTTTGTGTTAGCCATTTGGACATCCATCGGTTGGTTAGGTGCCACATCATTAGCCATGCAGTTTAACTCGTTATTATCAAGATTATTTTTATCCAATTTATCTAACTTTTGAGGAGGAACCAATGCATCTTATTTCCAGTAGGAATGTACTTCCTAGATAGCTGATTTTTTCTAAGGACTTTCGAAGAAACAACAATAGTTGTAGTACTATTAACGAGAGATCTTCCTATTGAATTCTCATTTAATGAAAGAGATGAAGTGTTACTTCGAGGGGGGTATGATTTGGTCATGAAACTTACCAGATGTGGAGTGTATCACATTTGTATTATAATTGGTTTTCTTTCTTGGAGAACACAACTGTTTGCCAGTTATTTTCCTTGGGCAGGATAGAGACAACTTCCACTTTGTCTTGAGATCTATCAGAGTCCTTGGATTGGTTGCTAGGTTGAATTCCCTGTGAACTGGTAGTGGTGGTCCTTGGTATTGTATATTGACAATTGGCCATTGAATGCCCTAGTCTGCCACACTTTTTACATAAAAAGTTAACTCCCTCGTAGTGGATTTCTTGTTTGTGTTGGCCAATGAAAACATAGGGGGATACCGATACTTCTAGTGGAATTTCAATGCAAATCCTAGCATATCTTCCTCTAAGGGTTGAGGATGTACATGCATCAATATTTAATAATTTACCAATTTTGTTACCAACTTTCTTTAAAACGAGTCCATCATAGAATTCAGTTGGTAATTGTGGCAGTTGAATCCAAATGGCTGCTAGGGTTATTCTCGCCTCCGAAGCAATGAAGTTTGGAACCCATTTTTGGATTGAAGAAAGTGACCAAAAATACCAAGGACCATTATGAAGTGCTTTAAGCATACTATCCTCATTATTAAACTTTGTAATGTAGTAATCCGACCCTAGATCAATCAGAGGGAAATTTTCTTTAATTTTCCACAAGTCTTGAATTTTCCTTTTAAGTATATGGTGTTGGATTCTTCTCCCTTGAAGCTTTATTATGGTTGAAAATCTCCATGGAGGATATATTCTTTGGAGGTCTTCTGGAGATAATTGAACCTTTTGGTTTTTCTCCTGATCTGAGTGGATGGATTGATCTCCATTTTCTTCATTATGTGATTCAGCTTTTCCTTCAAGATTTGAATCAACAATCATATTTATTTGGTCTTCATGCATTCCGTCTATTAATTTTTGTTAGAACTTGAGATAGATTGGGAATAAACCATTGTGGATTGTGTTGAATCAATATCCAGTGGTTTTGGAGAGATTAGATGAGAGGAGTTTGGAAGTTGCATAGTGATAATTTCAGAATTTGTTTAAGGATTGGTAGGGATCAGTAATTCTTTAGTGAGAAGGTAGAGTTTCTCTCTCTAGAGTATTTTTGCATCAGCGTCCTTTTTTTGAGGAATGTCATTTTATCTCTTTTAAGGAAAAATATAATTCTTTCTGGTAACAAAATATCAGAAAATAACTCCCTCATGAATTTTTTTCCCTGAAAAGAACAAATTTTTGCCGCACCAAACACACCTTAATGTTATGTAGGCTATGTTGCCGGATATGGTATAGGCACCCGATACCAATTAGGATCTAGAAGTCGGATCATTAAGCTTAATCTTAGAATTATTTAGGGGATACATATAGGAGAATAAGTATGATTCTTAAGGTACAAGAAATAAATATCTATTACGACATTTATAAATGTATATTTCAACAATAATAATTGAAGTTATTAAATTATAAGCTCGTACAATTAAATTCTTTGTAACGACCCGATCAGTCGTTTTGAGAGTTAGAGCCCCGATCCCCTAATAACGTCTTTCCCCACGTTTGTTTCTGCTATTGGGACTTGCCGAAGTGATTACTTAAGGAATTCGGAGAGTTTTGAGACACTTAGTCCCTAATTGTGAGTTTAAGCCTTAAAATTTGGACCGTAGTCGAAACTGTGTAAAGACAGATCCGGAATGGAATTCTGTCGACTCCATTAGCTCCGTTGAGTGATTTTGGGGTCAGGAGCTCTTCCGGAATGTGATTTGGAGGTTTGTAGTAAATTTAGGCTTGAATTGGTGAACGTTAGATTTTCGGCAATTTTGGCCGATAGGGAAAATTTTGATATCGAGCTCAGAATGGAATTCCGGAAATGACTGTCGGTTTGTAGTGTCATTTGTGACCTGTGTGTCAAATTTGAGGTCATTCGTACTAGTTTTGACGTTTTTCGACATTGTTGTAGATTTTGAAAACAATTCTAAGTTCTTAGGCTTGAATTCATGTGTAATTCTTGTTTTTGGTATTTTTCGATGTGGTTTGAAGGATCGACTATGTCCCAATGATGTTATAGGAATGGTTGATAGGTTTGGTTGAGGTCCTGGGGGCCTCGGGTGTGTTTCAGATGCTCAACGGGAAGAAATTAGGACTTAGGAAAAATCTGGTGTTGCTGGTTCTGGAGTTGCTGGTTCTGGTGTATCTCACCTGCGGAGGGGAGTCCGCAGGTGCGGACTCGAAGATGCGATGGGGAGTTCGCAGATGCGTTAAAGGCCAGGGCAGGCTGGGCTCGCAGATGCGGTAGTTTGTCCGCAGAAGCGGAGCTGCAGATGCAGCCTAGGGGTCGAAGGTGCGAACCCAGCCGCTTAAGTGATTTTTCGCACCTACAATGCCTTTTCCGCAGGTGTGGGACCGCAGATACGGCCCATGAGCCGCATATGCGGAAATCGATGGGCAGATATAGGAAGTTCGAGTGTTTGATATTTCATAACATAAAAATCGATTTGGAGCTCGGTGGGAGACGATTTCTCGAGGGTTTTTGAAGGAAAATCATTGGGTAACAAATTCTAATTCTATTTTTATCATAATACAATAATCTATTGTTGTTTTCATCGTCTAATTAAGGAGTTTGAGGGTAAAAATTTGGAAATGAGGAAAAAAGTTCCCCAATTGAAAATCCTAGATTTGAGTGAGGTTTTGACGTCGGATTTTGATGATTTTTGTTCGAGTGTCTCGTTAGTGAACGAGTATTCATAATTTGTAAATTTTACCCGATTCCGAGGCGTGAACCCGTGTGACTTTTTGGGGTGATTTTCCTAATTTTGCATTTTAGCTTCGAATTGATTAGTTGAGTTAGTTACTTATAGCTATATTTACATTATGCAATTTATTTGAATAGATTCGGGTCATTCGGAGTTGGATACTCGTGGCAAGAGCGTGATTTCAAGTTGATTTGAGCGGTTGAGATAAGTCGATTGCCTAACCTTGTGTTGCGGACTTCTCCTTAGGACGTTTGATATTATTTGATGTATGGGCGCCGTGTACGTGAGGTGACGAGTACGTACACGGGCCGTTATTGCAAAATCCCATTTTTTCGTCTTAAATCATAAATTGTCTTTCTCCTATTAAATTGCATTAATAAATTAAATTGTTTAACCTAGGGTATAAAAGCATGGTTACGTGTCTAATTGTCTATTTGATCTTCTGTGCACCATATTTAGTTAGGTTACTGCTTTTACTTATCTGTGATTATATGAACTGTATAAATTCGATGCCATACCTGTCATTTTATCTTGCATCGCATATTTATTTTGGGACTACGGACGTATTTCGGGAGATCCCCATGTACTGTATATTTATTTTGGGACTACGGACGTATTCCGGGAGATTCCCCATGTACTGCATATTTATTTTGGGACTACAGACGTATTCCGGGAGATTCCCCCTGTACTGCATATTTATTTTGGGACTACGGACGTATTACGGGAGACCCCCCTGTACTGCATATTTAAATTGGGACTACAGACGTATTTCGGGAGATCCTCCAGCATTGCATATTTATTTTGGGACTACAGACGTATCCGGGAGACCCCCTATACCGCATAATCATCTGGAACTACGGGACGGTATCCCGGGAGATTCCACCTTGTGTTTACCTTGTTCTGAGCCGAGGGCTCCCTTAGCTGTTAAGTTTTCGAGCATTTTCTTTAACTATTACTTTAGAATTTACTTATCTCTTTTACTGTTTTAAATTGATTATATTTACTCCAGTAGGGACTTAAGCTGACCTCGTCACTACTTGACCGGGGTTAGGCTTGGAGCTTACTGGGTGCCAATGTGGTGTACTCATGCCCTTTTCTGCACATATTTTCGTGTACAGATCTAGGTACGAGCTATCAGCCTCGCGGATAGTATTTGCTGCTGATTCTAGGAGACTACAAGGTATTTCTGCCGCGTCCGCAGAATCCTTATAGTCCCCTTCTACTCTATCGTTTAGAGTCTTTTTATGTACTTTCAGACTTGTTTAAAGCTACAATAGTTATTAGAAGCTTGTGACTCTGTGATATTCCGGGTCACTGGGAGAATATTTGTATGAGCCGAGCGGCACTGTTTTTGCTATTTTAGATTATGCCCCTTTTTCCCTTATTTTTGTTGTTTTTATTCAAGTTTTCCCTTAATATTAGGCTTACCTAGTCATAAAGACTAGGTACCGTCACGATATTTTTCGGAAGGTAATTTGGATCGTGACATTCTTGGTAAACATTTAATATTTATTCATAAGTTATCTGTACAATATCATAATGTTTTAATATTTTTATGTAAACATAAATCTAGTACCCAAGCTAGGTTGACTAAATCTAGTGCACATCTCACGCCCACGCCCACGCCCACGCCCACGCCCAAATCGTATTCTGAAAGATGTGAGCAGTTACCTAGTATGTAAGCTATTAGACCTTATTTATGGGACATAATTGCCTAGTTAGCAAATGCATGGCTACCTGATCACTTGTACTAGTAGTCAAATCCTAATATTAGTGGAGCATAATACATGTGATCTTAGGTGCAAATAGACAGGTAAAAATCTACATCTTTGAATTATTTGTCTATTGAAAACGAATGGGTTGTTAGCCGCCCAAAAAAAGAGTCCAGAACTAAAATGTGATTCTTTTGAATTCAAACGATAGAAATGCGTGGAAAAAGAAGTTAATGATTAAAATACATATAGCGCTCTTTTATAGGGTGCTATACCTTGACGCCCGTTTGCCCAGTTAAGATATATCGCCCTTTAAAAGGGCGTTATACATATAACGCCTAATATAACGACGCTATACCTAAATTTGAAAAGACATTTCAGTATAACGCCTTAATAAACGATGCTATACATATTTTGTGGGCCCACCAATAACTCTTAGGCGCTTAACTGATAACAATAATTCAAATTGGTACAACGCCCTTCTTTTAAGGCGCTATACCTAAAAAAGTTCGACCCTCGGATTGGACATTGCCTTATTTAAAGACGTTAAAGATTTTGTCAAAATCCATTCAGAAATATTCTCAAGTCTTGTTAAATTTTTCTTCATTAAGTTGTTTTGCATTTTGTCATAATGTCTGAAGAGCAAAGAATTAAGGTTTCATTATATTGGAAGGGGGGTTGAGGTTGTGGTGGCGAATAACTCAGTAAGCTATAGTTTATTTTCACAGTGTCATGTTAAGTTACCACTTACAATGGAGTACGATAGATTGATATCGTTGTTATGTAAAAAAATGAGTGTGAGAAAACGTTCGGTGAATCTTAAAGTAACCGGAAGATATCCGTATTCTGTCACTCCACAAGGGGTTGCTTGTTATGCTGAGTTTAACATCGAGGATGATGAAACTTTGAGTGATTTTTTGAGGACTCCGGATGAATACCGAAAATTGCTTTTGATAAAAATGTTAGAAATGTACGTCAAGGTTGAAGACGTTCGTAATAATGAGGTTAACAACATATAGAAATTAATTATATGCCTCCGTTTTAGTGTTTGATCAGAGAGTGTGTTCATGAAATATTTTGGTAACTAAAGATTAATAACATTGTCCAAGTGTGAAGAAACTAAACTAAAGTTAAAACTTCGGTATAATGGCTTTCTGGTCCCTTAAACTTGTAGGGTTTTTGAAAGCCGATGCACAAACTTTGGACTTTTTCATTGGAACATTCGAACTTATATATTTGATAACTAATAAACATATTTGACCGTCGACCATTCACATGTGACAGTGACAGTACAGTGACAGTGACAGAGGTGATAAGGACAAAGTATGTCAAATCACCTAAACTAAGCGCGTCACTACAATAATTTTGATTAAAAAAATCTATAAAAAAAATAATACAAAGAAAAAGAAAGAAAATAAGCCCCTACTCCAAAATCATTAAACCCCTATTCCCCTCGCCACATCATCTTCTCTGAACAAAGTCACCGTTTGTTTAAGAAGCCTAAGGCGGCGGATCACCTCCTGTCACGGAAGGTTTAAATCATTGATTTTTTTGCTCGTCGGTTAGTGCTTTGGAAGCCGAAGAAGATGATGATTCCTGCTTGAGGGATTGGATGTCGGTTTTGGAGTTTTGACAAAATGATTGCAACATTCAAGCATCGGTGAAACCAACAATGACCGAAAAATCCACAAATCGCTGAAAATATCAGTCAAAGCACAAACTCAATTGCAAGCAAACTACAATAAACAGTCCAATCCCTCAAATGGAAAACCAACAATAATGAACAACAAAAGTATCATCAACGAGTGACATATCCCCGACCTATGAACAACGACAGTGTATGGTCGCCGAAAAGTTTGTAAAATCGTATAGATCACAGATTTTCGGCAAGCAGAAAAAAAAACCAATTTCGTTAAAAGTGAAAAATGGTAGATTTTATGGAAGTTCATGGCTGATTTTGGTCGGTCTATTGATTAAAAGAGGGGGACCCCAATCAGTTGGGGTTTGTTTTCGCACTCTTGACGTGTAACAATCTCATTGGTCATTTGCTGACTGGATGGATCATTTGCTGACTGGATGGATGCTGACTAGATGGATTATTTGCTGACTGAACGGACACGTTTGTGTATGTGTAATATACGTGCAAGGCTCAAGGGTCAGATGTGTTTATTAATTAAGGGAATCATGAGTTCGAGCGTTCATATGGGAAAGTCCAAAGTTTGTGTATCGATTTTCAAAGCCCTACAAATTTAAGCGACCAGGAACCCATTAAGCCTAAAAATTAAGATAATTATAACAAAAGAGATTTTATCCATAAGTGAGGAATGCCATTTTCTCTCCTTTAGGGGAAAATATAATTCTTTCTGGTAACGAAATATCATAAATAACTCCCTTGAATTTTTTTTCCTGAAAAGAACAAATTTTTGTCGCACCAAACACACCTTAATGTTAGTAGGCTATGTTGCCGGATATGGTATAGGCACCCGATACTAATTAGGATCTAGAAGTCGGATTTATCATTACTCTTAATCTTAAAATTATTTAGGGGATACATATAGGAGCATAAGTATGGTTCTTAAGGTACAAGCAATAAATATCTATTACGACATTTATAAATGTATATTTCAACAATAATAATTGAAGTTATTAATTATAAGCTCGTACAATTAAATTTTTGGTAAGCATTTAATATTTATTCATAAGTTATCTGTACAATATCAAAATGTTTTAATATTCTTATGTAGACATAAATCTAGTACGGTAAAAACTTACCCGCATCGAATGTTTACACCCGACTAATAAATATTTGACAAATGATACTATATTTAAATACACGATAGTTAACTATAGTTAATAACTAATAGTTGTAACTAAATATAGTGTCATTTGTCAAATATTTATAGTCGGGTGTAAACACCCGATGCGAGTAAGTTTTTTCCATCCAGTACCCAAGCTAGGTTGACTAATTCTAGTGCACATCTCACGCCCACACCCAAATCGTATTCTGAATTACCTAGTGTGTAAGCTATTAGACCCTATTTATGGGACATAATTGCCTAGTTAACAAATGCATGGCTACCTGATCACTTGTAGTAAAATCCCAATATTAGTAGAGGATAATACATGTGATCTTAGGTGCAACCGTGCAAATAGACAGTAAAAGGCTACATCTTTGAATTATTTGTCCATTGAAAACGAATGGGTTGTTAGCAGCCCAAAAAAGAGTCCGAAACTAAAATGTGGTTCTTTTGGAGTCAAACGACTGTAATACGTGGAAAAAAAAGTTAGTGACCAAAATGCATGTAAAAGAGCGCTATACCTTAAAGGCCGTTTGTCCAGTTAAGATATTGCGCCCTTTAAAAGGGAGTTATACATATAACGCATTTTATAACGGTGCTATACCTAAATTTGAAAAGACATTTCAGTATAACGCCTTAATAAATGACGCTATATTTATTTTGTGGGCCCACCAATAACTTTTATGTGCTTAACTGATATAACAATAATTCAAATGGGTATAACGCTCTTATTTAAGGCGCTATACCTCAAAAAATTCGACCTCCCGATTGGGCATTGCTTTATTTAAAGACGTTAAAGATTTTGTAAAAATCCATTCAGAAATATTTTCAAGTCTTGTTAAATTTTTCTTCGTTAAGTTGTTTTGCATTTTTTCATAATGTCTGAAGAGCAAAGAATTATGGTTTCATTATATTTGTGTGTGTGTNGGGGGGGGGGTGAGGTTGTGGTGGTGAATAACTCAGTAAGCTATAGTTTATCTCCACAGTGTTATGTTAAGTTGTCACTTAAAATGGAGTACGATAGATTGATATCGTTGTTATGTAAAAAATGAGTGTGATCAAACGTTTGGTGAACCTTAAAGTAACCGAAAGATATCCGCATTCTGTCATTCCGCAAGGGGTTGCTTGTTATGCTGAGTTTAACAACGAGGATGATGAAACTTTGAGTGATTTTTTGACGACTCCGGATGAATACCGGAAATTTCTTTTGATAAAAATGTTGGAAATGTACGTCAAGGTTGAAGACGTTCGCAGTAATGAGGTTGCGCAAAGCAGGGATATCCCTCAGTCATCGGGTGGTTATTTTGGAGCAGTTTTAGCCGAACAGGTTCCGGCTGAAAGAGTTTGCCCTGATCTAAACTTATCTCCACATGCGAATAAGTTATGCCTCCATTCCTTCTAACCATTTTCTGAAACCTTTTGGTTAAGTAAGCCATGTCACTATCTTCCTCACTTGAGTCATTGCTTTCAGCTTTGAGTACCGGGTTCTTTTCCTTTTTTGGTTCTCTTCTTTCGATGTCCTTCTTCTTCTTCTTCTTCTTCTTCTTCATTTCATAAGTTTTCAGATTCTCAATCAAGTCATTTATGGTCAGTGCCTGCAAATCCTTTGCTTCAGTAATGGCATTCACTTGACTCTCCCAGGAGCTGGGCAAAACACTAAGAATTTTCTTCACGAGCTTGTTCCTTGGAATGATTTCACCAAGCGAGGGTAACTAATTTATGATGGAAGTGAATCGAGTGTGCATATCTTGAATGGATTCATCATCCTTCATTCTAAAGAGATCATACTCGGTGATGAGCATATCAATCTTGGACTGCTTTACTTGAATGGTTCCTTCATGTGCTGTTTGTAACGCTTCCCATATCTCCTTGGCGGATTGACAGGATGAGATCCTGCTGTATTCATCAGGTCCTATGCCACACACCAGAATATTCTTAGTGCGGAAGTTTTTCTCCACATCTTTCCTGTATGCGTCATTGTATTCTTTCCTGGTTTTTGGCATTGTCACATCAGGGTCTCCGACCTTCTTTGTTGGGACATAAGGGCCATCACAAATGACATCCCATAACTCGAAATCTTCTGCCGTGATAAAGTCATGTATTCTAGTTTTCCACCAGCCATAATATTGGCCGTTGAATCTTGGGGATTTATAGGTTGATTGTCTTTCCTAGAAGTTTGGTGGAGCAGCCATGATGAGGATCCTCTCTAGGTGTTAACCTTTTAGAAAGAACCTGCTCTTATATCAATTGATAGAGTGTACGAATCCGCCAAACTGTATAGAGAGCTGGTCTTATAACAGTTTTCACAGAACTAGCTAATGCAACAATAAGTAAATGGCACAAGATATTGTACGTGAAAAAATCCCTGCTCAAGGGGATCAAAAACCACGACCTACACTGGTAGGATTTTAACTTCACTACTGAGCAATCTTTAGATTACAACCTATTGCAACCTTGGAATTAAACTCTTAATTCCTCACTAACTTGTAATACACCTATTACAAGCCAATTTGCAATACACCTATTACAAAGACTTCAACTCATGACTAACTCTAGTCACGACACAAACAATAAAGGTTTATGATTTTCAGAGGTTCCTAATTAAAGCTTCTAGATAAGCAAAGTAGGAATTACAACGAAGAACAAATAAAAAGTTACAATTCAACTAAGGATACAACAGACTTGTTGTAGGAACTGGTCCATAGTAGTATTGTACTTTGTTCTTGATGCACTTATGAATTGAATGCTTGATTAAGATCTTGGAGTGCTTGAATGAATTCATAAGTGTTCAAGTGATGTTTTGAAGTTTCTTGATAATATTCTTTGGATGACATCACTTGAATGCTATAATCACTTGGTTGGTACAAGGTCCTTCCCAATGAGAAGTGACTGTTACAATGTCCTGCACTGTTTGCATGTACAGTGCAGATAGTCACTTTCTAGCTGTAGAGAGTTGACTCCGTACTGTTGTTAGGGAAACCCAAAGGGATCCCTAAGTTGATTCTTTATCTTCTAAAGTCATACAACTCACATTAGCTTGAGTCCGTTGATTGAGATATATACCAAGTGTGCGTCAGATTCTTTATTTGATTCATTGACAGTGAATTTATTAGATCATCAAAACATAAAGCTAAGGTACTATAATCCTATGAATTACTAAAACTAACTACAATTACTAACTAAATTTTCTAAAATTTTATGTAACTCATCCTCTGCATATTCACGGTTTTCTAAAGTTTCACCTGTACGGTCATTCCAATATGCTCAGCTTATAAAGTGTCAATGCGTACAACTCTTGGATGATGTGCGACAAGAATTTCCCAACCGCCACTTTCTCATGTAGTACTATTTACTTACTAATAAGTGACTTTTTTTTTGTGATAAAAAAAGTAATTTTTTTAGATTTTAAGAATGAATTAATTTGCTCTTAGAGTAAATAATGTTGGAGTATGTGTTAGGAGTGTTTATGTAAAAAGATAGTAAAAGTTAATATGATCAATTTCAATGCTAATTAATGTTAAAAGGCGAATTTCTTAATATGTATAAAAAAATCACTTATTTTGGAGCGGAGGGAGTAATGCTTACCTATTTTATTTATTTTATTTTTTTAATAAAAGGATGCACTGTTTAAGGATCCCATAAATCAAATGAAACACTCTTTTCCAAGTAATAGCAAATTACATATATTACTTTTAAATTTAAGATATCCTTAGTTATTTTTCAAATTTTCATTTATATTTCTGAATAACATATTAATTTCTTTTTCAATATAAAATATACATTAATTAACAAGAATTAAATGCATTGTACATGATAATTACTCAGAATTACTTCACTAATCCTAATAAAATACACATGATTAAGTTTTTTAAAAAAAAAAAATAATGGCAGGATTTAGTTAAGAAATGATGTTAGAAAGTAGAATTATAAAATCATTCGATATTAAGTTTCAATACTAACAATCTCTAACTATATCATTTTATATATACTACAATTGAATTTTATCTAATCAAATACATGTGAAAAAATGAGATACATAAGATAAAAAGTACATAAATGAAATTTAGTTACATTTTTATAAATGTAACATAATTTTTCTCTGCTTAGAAATTAAACTTAATTAAGTATCAATCATTTAGTTACATTTAGTATATTTTCTGATGATATTAGTTGAAATCTATCAAAGGTAGTTGTATCTTAGCTTTATTATGTTCTTCATATCAACCATATTAAATTTTTAATTCTGAAAATAATTTGCTTAGTGATCATTATTGTTATTGAATTTACTCAAAATAGTAACGACAGACTATGTTATGCTTAATGACTTATAATGCCCAATCCAAACATATATAAATCATTAAGTTTTATATAGGATCAACAATTTTACATTTACCTACATATAAATCGACAAAATATAATAGATAAAAATAATTCCTATGGATATTTTTTACATATCAAGTTTTTGTAACTTTCAGAAAAATATAATTTTCAAATAAAAAGTAACATCTTCTTAGAAATTCAAATAATATTTTTAAAACTATTAAATTTTTTTTTTATTCAAGTTCTTGTAACTTTCAGAAAATATAATTTTTAAATAAAAAAGTAACATCTTCTTAGAAAGTCAAATAATATTTAACGAATTTTAAACTTAAACATGTAGTTATAAAGTCCTCAGTTAAATTCTCAAATATTATATATTCAATTGAAACAACAACAAAAAAAATTTCTTTCTAAATCCTAAGAACAAATCCCCACTCAAAACCTAATGAATACTCAAGTAAATTCTCAAGAAACAATTTTCGTTTAAAACCACACAAATTATCTCGAGTTAATTTCTTAGGTAATAAAATTTCTAAGCAAATCCCAAGCTATATTACCAAGAATAAATTTCTCGAAAAAATTACAATAATATAATCCCTATGTAATTCTACCAAATAAGTAAATTCCAAGAAAAAAAATTCTAACTAAATTCATATCAACCAAATCTCTAGGTAATTTCTAAGGTAAGAAAATTCACAGGCAAATACTCAAGAAAATATTCCTAATTAAATATTCCATGAGCTCGTGTGTCACGACCCGATTTACCCTTCGAAGGTGTCGTGACGGCACCTAATCTCTACGACTAGGTAATCCTACTATAAAGGGAAAAATTGAAATAAAACACAAGCAATAAAGGGGATAAGGGCAATGATATAAATAACGTACTGGCCGCTCAGTTCATACAAGGTATAATTCCCCAAGACCCGGAGTGTCATAACATTCACAAGCTTCTAACACTACTGTAGCTCAAGCAAAAACTGAAAAGTAAATAAAAAAAAATCTCTATAAGATGGAATGGAAGGGGACTCGGAGGATTCCACGGACGCGGCAGAAATACCTTGCAGTCTCCTAGAATCAGCTACAACGACTAACCACAAGCTGATAGCTCGTACCTGGATCTGCACACGAAAACATGTGCAGAAAAGAGCATGAGTACACCACATTTGGTACCCAGTATGCCAAGCCTAACCCCGGTCAAGTAGTGACGAGGTCAGGTTAAGGCTCTACTGGATTTCTAAATAAGTCAAATTAAAACAGCACAAAAGATAGGTAATGTCTACAGTGAGCCGTTTAAGAAAACAATATAAATTTTACAGTAAAAAGAGTCCTCGGCTCAACACAATGTATCACAAAGTGGAATCTCCTAGGATACCGTCCCGTAGTTCCAAATGATTTGCAGTAGAGGGAGGATCTCCCGGAATACGTCCGTAGTCCCAAAATAAATATGCAGTACATGGGGATCTCCCAGAATACATCCGTAGTCCCAAAGTAAATATGCAGTACATGGGGATCTTCCGGAATACGTCCGTAGTCCCAAAATAAATATGCAGTACATGGGGATCTTCCGGAATACGTCCGTAGTCCCAAAATAAATATGCAGTACATGGGGATCTTCCGGAATACGTCCGTAGTCCCAAAATAAATATGCAGTACATGGGGATCTTCCGGAATACGTCCGTAGTCCCAAAATAAATATGCAGTACATGGGGATCTTCCGGAATACGTCCGTAGTCCCAAAATAAATATGCAGTACATGGGGATCTCCCAGAATACATCCGTAGTCCCAAAGTAAATATGCAGTACATGGGGATCTTCCGGAATACGTCCGTAGTCCCAAAGTAAATATGCAGTACAGAGGGATCTCCCAGAATACGTCCGTAGTCCCAAAGTAAATATGCTATGCAGAATGAATGACAAGCATAACATTGAATTTACATAGTTTATACTAATCACAGATAAGGAAAATAAGGGCTTAACTAAGCATGGGAAGCTCAAGTAAGCAATTAAGCACGTAAACATATTTTCCTAATCTAAGCTAAACAGTGTGTGTGTGTATATATATATAAAGTTCATAGAAGAAAAACAATTTATGTTTTAGTAAGGCAAAAAAAAATATTTTTGCAGTATTGGACCGCGTACGTACTCATCACCTCACATACGCGGCGCCCACACAACATTTAACATCAAATATCCTAAGGAGGAAGTCCCCAACACAAGGTTATGTAAGCCACTTACCTCGACTGCTCAAATGAACTCGGAATCATGTTCTTGCCACGAGTACCAAACTCCGAATGACCCGAATCTATTCAAATAAGTTACATAATGTGAATATCACTACAAGCAACTAGTTTAACAAATAAATTCGAAGCTAAAGCGCGAAATTTCCCAAAAAGTCCCCCGGGCCCATGTCTCGGAATCGGGTAAAAGTTACAAATTCCGGACACCTGTTCACTCGAGTCTAACCATACAAATATTACTCGAATCAGATACCAAAATCTCGATCAAAACTCAAAAACTCGGTCTAAGAACTTTATCCAAATTTTCACCCCAAATTCGAAATTAAAGGATGAATTTAAGCATAGATTAGTGGAAATTAGTCAAAACCGAGTAGGAATTACTTACCCAAATCGCCCAGGTGAAAATCCCTTCAAAAATCGCCAATCCCCGAGCTCCCAAGTTCAAAATATGAATTTGAGCTTAAACCCTCGATTTGGGTATTTAAGTTTCTGTCCAGGCACACACTTAGTGCGATCGCGGAAGGCCAGACGCGATCGCGAAGAGTAAACAACATGCGCCTCAGAAATGCACTATGTGATCGCGGGGTACTTTACTTCCCAGACCTACGCTATCGCGGTTTCCATTACGCTACCTCATAGAGAACCACTTAATTTCCACTACTGCCTTATTCGTTCTACGCGAACGGGACATAGCCCATGCGAACGCAATGACCAAGCCGCCTATTCTACGCGACCACATTCCTTTTCATGTGATCGCGATGCATTAAATCCTGACTGTACTCCAATTGATCTACGCGATCACGGACTCCCTCACGCGATCGCGATGAAGAAAAACCTGCTGCACTCACACCAGAAAACCAGCAATCAATACAAGGCTAAAATGACCCGTTGAGCATCCGAAGCACCCCCAAGGCCCCCGGGACCTCAACTAAACTTATCAACCAGTCCGAATACCTCATTCGAACTTAGTCGAGCCTTCAAACCACATCACATAAGACCAAAATCACAAATTATACATGGATTCAAGCCTAAGAACTTAGAAATTCTCCAAAATCCACAACGATGCCGAAACATGTCAAAATTAGTCTGAATGACCTCAAATTTGACACACAGGTCACAAATGACACTATGGACCTACAACCACTTTCGGAATCCCATTCCGAGCCCGGTATAAAAATTTCACCTATCGACCGAAATTCTAACTTTCGTCAAATCAAGCCTAACTCAACTACAGACCTCGAAAACATATTCTGGTCGTGCTCCTAACCCCAAAATCACTCAAAGGAGATAACAGAGTCAACGGAATTCTATTCTGGACCCTTCTTCACACAGTTCCAACTACGTTCTGATTTCTAAAATTTTAAACTCATATTTAGGGACTATGCGTCCCAAACTCTCCGAATCCCACAACTAAACACTCTGGTAAGTCCCATAAGCAGTAACAAACGTGGGGAAAATGGTTATTAAGGGATCGAGGTGCTAACTCTCGAAACGACCGACTGGGTCGTTACATTCTCCCCTTCTTAAGAAAATCGTTCATCTTTGAACGTGTATAATGACATACCTGAAGCTGTGAAAAGATGAGGGTACTGGATTCTCATATCCTGCTCGGTCTCCCAAGTCGCCTCCTCGACCGGCTGACCCCTCTACTGATCCTTTACTGATGCAATATTCTTCGACCTGAGCTTTCTGACCTGCCTATCCAAAATGACTATTGGCTCCTCAACATAAGATAGATCCTTGTCCAACTGGACTGAACTGAAGTCCAATACATGAGCCGGATCGCCGTGATACTTTCGGAGCATAGAGACATGGAATACCGGATGAACTCTTGCTAGGCTGGGAGGCAAGGAAAGCTCATAAGAAACCATCCAAACACGCCGCAATATCTCAAAAGGACCAATGAATCTCGGACTCAGTTTACCTATCTTCCCGATCCTCATGACGCCCTTCATAGGCGATACCCGAAGCAAAACCCGATCACCAGCCATAAATGCCAAATCACGAACCTTCCGGTCCGCATAACTCTTCTGCCTGGACTGAGCTGTCCGAAGTCTCTCCTGAATCACCTTCACCTTGCCTAGGGAATCCTGGACCAAATCTGTACCCAACAATCGGGCCTCGCCCGGATCGAACCATCCCACTGGAGACCGGCACCGTCTACCATACAAAGCCTCATACAGTGCCATATGAATGCTGGACTAGTAGCTATTATTATAAGCAACTCTGCAAGTGGAAAGTATTGGTCCCATGACCCTCCAAACTCCATTACACAGGCACAGAGAATATCCTCAAGAATCTGAATCGTGCGCTCGGACCGCCCGTCCGTCTGAGGGTGAAAGGCTGTACTCAACTCCACCCTGGTTCCTAACCCCTGCTGAACAGCTCTCCAGAACCGTGAAGTGAACTGTGTACCTCTGTCTGAAATGATAGATGCTGGAATACGGTGAAGGCGGACAATCTCCCTGATATAAATCTCAGCCAAACTCTCTGAGGAATATGTGGTCAACACTGGAATGAAATGGGTTGACTTGGTCAGCCGATCCACAATCACCCAAATAGCATCGAACTTTCTCAAAGTCCGAGGAAGTCCAACTACAAAGTCCATGGTGATCCGCTTCCACTTCCACTCTGGAAGCTCAATCTGCTCAAGAAACCCTCCTAGTCTCTGATGCTCATATTTAACTTGCTGACAGTTGAGACACTTGGCCACAAGTCCAACTATGTCCTTTTTCATCCTCCTCCACCAATAGTGCTGTCTCAAGTCCTGGTACATCTTCGCGGCACCCGGATGAATAGAGTACCGCGAGCTGTGGGCCTCCTCCAGAATCAACTCCCGGAGCCCCTCTACATTGGGTGTGCAGATAAGAACCTGCATCCTCATCACGCCATCATCACCTATAGACACATCTCTAGAATCACCTCGACGAACCCTATCCTGAAGAACCAGAAGGTGGGAACATCGTACTGGCGCTCTCTGATGCAGTCATAAAGAGAAGACCGGGCAGCCACACAAGCTAATACCCGGCAAGTCTATGAAAGATTCAATCTCACGAACTGACTAGCTAAGGCCTGAACATCCAAGGCTAAGGGCCTCTCAAATGCCGGAAGATATTCCAAACTCCCCAAACTTTCCGCCTGGCGACTCAAGGCGTCGGCCACCACATTGGCCTTCCCCGGGTGGTATAATATAGTGATGTCATAGTCCTTGAGTAGCTCCAACCACCTCCGCTGTCGCAAATTAAGGTCCTTCTGCCTGAACAAGTGATGTAAACCCCGCTGATCTGTGAAAATCTCACAGGGAACACCATATAAATAATGACGCTAGATCTTCAGGGCGTGAATAATAGTTGCCAACTCGAGATCGTGAAATGGATAGTTCTTCTCATGTACTTTCAACTGTCTGTACGCGTAGGAAATCACCCTACCGTCCTGCATCAATACCGCTCCAAGGCCAATCCTCGAGGCATCACAATAGACTGTATAGGACCCTAAACACATAGTTAATACCAACACTGGAGCTGTAGTCAAGGCTGTCTTGAGCTTCTGAAAGCTCTCCTCACACTCCTCAGTCCACCTGAACGGAGCACCCTTCTAGGTCAGTCTGGTCATATGTGCTGTGATAGATGAAAATCCCTCTACAAAGGGGCGATAGTACCCTGCCAAACTAAGGAAATTGCATATCTCAGTAGCTGATGACGGTCTAGGACAACTCTGCACCGCTTCCACCTTCTTTGGATCTACCTTGATCTCATCAAAAGACACCACATGGCTTAAGAATGCCACTTAATCAAGCCAAAAAATTCACACTTAGAAAATTTTGCATACAATTTCTTCTCCCTCAAAGTCTGAAGCACAATCCTCAAGTGCTGCTCATGATCCTCTACGACCGAGAATACACCAAGATGTTGTCAATAAACACAATGAAAAAGGAATCAAGATAAGGTCGGAACACACTGTGCATCAAATGCATAAAGTCTACCGGGGCATTAGTCAGCCCAAATGACATGGCAAGAAACTCATTGTGGCCATATCTGGTTCTGAAGGCAGTCTTCGGGATATCCGGCTCCCGAATCTTCAACTGATGATAGCCAGAATACAAGTCAATCTTGGAAAATACCCTAGCACCCTGTAACTGGTCAAATAAATCATCAATGTGAGGCAAAGGGTACCTGTTCTTCAATGTAACCTTGTTCAACTGCCGATAATCAATACATAGAACTATCCTTGTTTTTCACAAATAATACCGGGGCACCCCAAGGTGATACAATGGGCCTGATGAAACCCTTATCAAGCAACTCCTGCAACTGCTCCTTCAACTCCTTCAACTCAGGAGGAGCCATGTGATAGGGAGTAATCCCAATGGGCTGAGTGCCCGGCAACAAACCAATGCCGAAATCAATATCTCTATCGGGCGGCATACCCAGAAGATCAGCTGGAAAAACATTAGGGAAGCCCCTCACTACTGGGACTGACTCAACTGAAGAGGTATCAACACTAATATCTCTCACATAGACCGAATACACATCAGATCCCTTCTCAACCATCCGCTGAGCCTTAAGAAAAGAAATGACCCTGCGGGGAGCATACTTTAAGGTACCCCTCCACTCTAATCTCGGTAAGCTTGGCATAGCCAGCGTCACGTCTTAGCGTGACAGTCATGAATAGCATTGTGGGGCGACAATCAGTCCATGCCCAAGATAACATCGAATTCTACCTTGCTGAGTGATAAAAAATCAACCATGGTCTCAAAACCTCCAAGAGTAATCAAACACGACCGATATACGCTATCCACAACTAGAGAGTCTTCCACATGAGTAGATACATAAACAGGGGAACTCAAAGAATCCCGAGATATCCCCAAATGTGGAGCAAAATAAGAGGCCATATATGAATACATAGAGCCTGGGTCAAATAATACTGATGCATTCCTATGAAAGACAGGGACAATACCTGTGATGATTGAATCTGAAGCAATAGCCTCGGAACGGGCTGGAAGGGCATAGTATCTGGCCTAGCCTCCCCCTCTAGAGCGGCCTCTACCTCCCCAACCTCCACCTCAAGCTAGCTGAGGAGGTGGAGTGGCAGCTGGGCTGGAAGAATAGTCGGAGGACCCGTCGGAGCACGTGGAGGCTGATAAGACTGTGGAGGTGCACCCCTCCTGGCTCTGGGGCAATCTCTAATCATGTGACGAGTGTCATCATACTCAAAACAACCCCTCAGAGGATTCTGCGGCTGAGACTGAATGGGAGGTGGCCTGCTGGGTTGGCCGGTAATAGCACCTCGAACTGGAGGCATATTGGATACTGGCGGTGCATAATAGGGCTCCTGAGGTCTAGGAGGAGCTGGAATACCGCTGGCTACTGGAAGAGATGAATGAATAGGGAGACCTACAAAGCCCCTACCATAGCGTGCTGCTGGTGCACGAGCTCCTGAAAAATGGACAGTCTCTCGAGACCTCTTAGCCTCTCTCCCCTCTCGGTCCCAGGAAAATATGCCCTCTTCTCTCCTAGCAATACTCACTTCCTGCTGATAAGTGATATCCATCTCCAACTCTCTGGCCATACTGGTATGAATTTTGGGGTGAAGTCCCTTAATGAAACGACGAACCCTCTCTCTGAGTGTGGCAATCAAAGCAGGTGCATGCCGCGCTAACTCACTGAAACAGACTGCATACTCCGACACAGTCATAGCACCCTGGCGCAACTACTCGAACTCCGCATGCCAAGTATCCTTGAGGCTCTGCAGACATACTCTCGTAAAAACATCTCAGAAAACTGAGTCCAAATGAGTGAGGCTGCCTCGTCCGGAATACTCAGTTCAAAGGCACGCCACCACTGATATGACGCTCCTCTTAGCTGGAAAGCAGTGAAAGAAGCCCCACTAGTCTCCACAATGCCCATAGTGCGGAGAATACGATGGCAATCCTCAAGAAAACCTAGAACATCCTCTGAAGCTAGTCCGCTGAAAGTAGGTGGGTGGTACTTCTTGTACCTCTCAAGTATGAGCTTCTCTGCCCCAGAAGCAGCTACCCTGGTCTCGTTCTGTACCGGAGCCACTGGGGGCATAGGAATATACTCTGGGGCTTGATCAACCTGGACCCTCTGCTCAGCAGTGCGGGCTGCAGGAGTCTGTGCCCCTCCCGCGACCTAAGATGTAGCGTGAGCTATTGGAAGTAGTCCAGCCTGGGCTAGAGTGCTGAACATGCTCATGAACTGAGCTAAAGTCTCATGTAAGGCTGGAGAAGCAACAGGAATCTCCGATGCCGGCCCTTCAACTGGAGTTGCTGGGGGATCCTCTACCGCTGCTCTCGCAAGTGCTCGGGCTGCACTGCGTGGTCGTCCTCTACCCCGACCCTGGCCTCTAGCGGCTCTGGCTGGGGGCTCAGGTGCCTGGTCGTTGGTTCTCCCAGTACGGGTCCTCACCATTACTAGGAAAGAATATAATAGAATTTTAGAATTTTGATGTCAATAACTCGCACGACAAGGAAATCAAAGGAATATGATTGTTCTTAACAGTTACACAGCCTCCTGAAGATAGATATAGACGTCTCTGCACTGATTTGCGAGACCCTAATAAACCGGCTTGTGACCTATGACTCCTATGAACCTAGACACTCTGATACCAACTGGTCACGACCTGATTTACCCTACGAAGGTGTCGTGACGGCACCTAGTCTCTACGACTAGGTAAGCCTACTATAAAGGGAAAAATTAAAATAAAACACAAGCAATAAAGGGGATAAGGGCAATGATATAAATAACGTACTGGCCGCTCGGCTCATACAAAATATAACTCCCAAGACCCGGAGTGTCACAACAGTCACAAACTTCTAACACTACTGTAGCTCTAGCAAAAACTGGAAAGTAAATTAAAAAAATCTCTATAAGATGGAATGGAAGGGGACTCAGAGGATTATGCGGACACGGAAGAAATACCTTGCAGTCTCCTAGAATCAGCAACAATGACTAACCACGAAGCTGATAGGTCGTACCTAGATCTGCACACGAAAACATGTGCAGGAAAGGGCATGAGTACACCACATTTGGTACCTAGTAAGTTCCAAGCCTAAGCCTGGTCAAGAAGTGACGAGGTCAGGTTAAGGCTCTACTAGATTTCTAGATAAGTCAATTTAAAATATCACAAAAGATAGGTAATGTCTACAGTAAGCCGTTTAAGAAAACAACATAAATTTTACAGTAAAAAAAGTCCCCGGCTCAACACAATGTATCACAAAGTGGAATCTCCGAGGATACTGTCCCGTAGTTCCAAATGATATGAAGTACATGGGGGATCTCCTGAAATACGTCCGTCGTCCCAAAATAAATATGCATACAGGGGGATCTCCCGGAATACGTCTGTAGTCCCAAACTGAATATGCAGTAGATGGGGATCTATCGGAATACGTCCGTAGTCACAGAGTAAATATGCAGTACAGGGGGATCTCTCGGAATACATCCGTAGTCCCAAAGTAAATATGCTATGCAGAAGGAATGACAAGCATAACATCAAATTTACATACTTTATACTAATCACAGATAAGGAAAATAAGGGCTTAACTAAGCATAGGTAGATCAAGTAAGCAATTAAGCACGTAAACATATTTTCTTAATCTAATCTAAACATATAATATATATATATATATATATATATATGAGAACAAGTTCATATAAGAAAAACAATTTATGTTTTAGTAAGGAAAAAAAATGAGATTTTTGAAGTAACGGCCCGCGTACGTACTCGTCACCTCACTTACGCGGCTCCCACATAACATTTAACATCAAAAATCCTAAGGGGGAAGTCCCCAACACAAGGTTAGGCAAGCCACTTACCTCAACTACTCAAATCAACTCGGAATCACGTTCTTGCCACGAGTACCAAACTCCGAATGACTCGAATCTATTCAAATAAGTTATATAATGTGAATATAACTACAAGCAACTAGTTTAACAAATAAATTCGAAGCTAAAGCGTGAAATTAGGGAAATTGCCCAAAAAGTCCCCCGGTCCCATGTCTCGGAATCGAGTAAAAGTTACAAATTCCGGACACCCGTTCACTTACGAGTCTAACCATACAAAAATTACTCGAATCGGATACCAAAATCTCGATCAAAACTCAAAAACTCGGTCTAAGAACTTTATCCAAATTTTCCAAAATTTTCACCCAAATTCGAAATTAAAGGATGAATTTAAGCATAGATTTGTGAAAATTAGTCAAAATCGAGAAGGAATTACTTACGCAAATCGCGCAGGTGAAAATCCCTTCAAAAATTGCCAATCCCCGAGCTCCCAAGTTCAAAATATGAATTTTAGCTTAAACCCTCGATTTGGGTATTTAAGTTTCTGTCCAAGCACACACTCAGTGCGATCGCGGAAGGCCAGACGCGATCGCGAAGAGTAAACCACACGCTCCTTATAAATGCACTACGCGATCCCGAGAATTCGTTGGCGAACGCGGTGCTTTACTTCCCAGACCTACACGTTCGCGGTTGCCATCACGCGACCACGTAGAGAACCACTTAATTTCCACTGCTGCCCTATTCCTTCTACGCGAACGCAACATAGCCCATGCAAACGCAGTGACCAAGCTGCCTATTCTACGGGATCATGTTCCTTTTCATGAGATCGCGATGCATTAAATCCTGACTGGCCTCCAATTTCCCTATGCGATCACGAACTCCCTCACGCGATCGCGATGAAGAAAAACCTTCTGCACTCACACTAGAAAACCAACAATCAATACAAGGCTAAAATGACCCGTTGAGCATCCGAAGCACCACCTAGGCCCCCGGAACCTCAACTAAACCTACCAACCAGTCTAATACCTCATTCGAACTTAGTCGAGCCTTCAAACCACATCACATAAAACCAAAATCATAAATTATACATGGATTCAAGCCTAAGAACTTAGAAATTTTCTAAAATCCATAACGATGCCGAAACATGTCAAAACTAGTCTGAATGACCTCAAATTTGACACACAGGTCACAAATGACACTACGGACCTGCAACCATTTTCGGAATCCCATTTCAAGCCCGAAATCAAAATTTCACCTATTGTTCGAAATTCTAACTTTTGCTAATTGAAGCCTAACTCTACTACAGACCTCAAAAACACATTCTGGACGCGCTGCTAACCCCAAAATTACTGAACGGAGCTAACGAAGTCGACGAAATTCCATTGCGGACCCGTCTTCACGTAGTTCCAACTACGATCTGATTTCTAAATCTTAAACTCATATTTAGGGACTATGTGTCCCAAACTCTCCGAATCCCACAAGTAAACACTCCGGCAAGTCCCATAAGCAGAAACAAACATGGGAGAAAATGTTTATTAGGGGATCGGGGCGCTAACTCTCAAGATGACTGACCTGGTCACTACATTGTGTATCACAAAAGATGGTGGTTCCAAAAATTCAGTAGTTGGGGCATGCATAGGGTGATCTGCCCCTTGTTTGGCCAACCTATCCGCCATTTGGTTTTGCTCTCTATAAGTGTGTAGCACTTTAGGACAACCCAGTCGATGTAGGAGATACCTGCATTCATTTAACAATGATAAGTAATGTGGATTGTTAGAGTGGAGAAGAGATAATACCTCAGTGGAGTCCACATTGATCTCCAAAGGTGTGAAGTTTTTTTGTATGGCGAGTGGTAACCCTTCTTGTAAAGACGTGAGTTCCATGTAGTGCGGATTCCCCATTGGTCGTGCACCCGTGTATCCTAGTAACCATTTACCATTGTAGTCTCTAAACACCCCACCAAAACCTTGTTTTTGATGTGTTAGGCTACATGTACTGTCATAGTTAAGCTTAACGTAGCAAATATTAGGAGGGTTCCATTTGACATGTATTGGAATCTTTTTGGAGGTATTGGTGTGAGTGTGAGGGCTAGGTAGAAGTATTACATGGCTTGAATTATGATTTGGGTGTGATTAGGGGCTATATATTTTCCTTCAAAAGCAGTACGATTCCTTATTTTCCATAAGTTCCTGAGAGTGTAAAGAATGAGTATGTGTGATGGAACTTGGGTATTGTGGATGGTAGGTTGTAAGATGAATTAAGAGAGCTTATATGAGGTATTCTTATGTAATCTATCTAAGTTGGAATCCCTCAGGTTTATACCTAAGTTTTCCCAAAGTGGTTGTACCTGGTGGCATTGGAAGAAAATGTGGCTTATGATTTCCTTATAGGAATGGCAGATGGGACATTGTGGACTTTGGGTTACGTGGATGTGGTGGAGATAGATGGAAGTTAGTAGACCATGATGGCACATAAATCATAATAAATATTTTAACTTTGGGGGTAGTTGGATTTCCCATAGCCATTTGAAGGAATTATTGTTGGCATTTGAGTGAAGCGTTTGATAAAGAGATTTAACCGTAAATAATCCAGTAGGGTTTAGACCCCAGTAGATATGGTCATATGTTGTAGGGTTCGTAAGTGTTGGTATATAGTGATTGTCTAGTAAATCCTCTACAGGGGATGGAAGTTCAAAGGGGATGTCTTGCATATTTATTGAATTTCCGGTTATATAGAGGGATAATATAGAGGATTGAGTATGTTGGGGTAAGGGCCCTTCAATTTGTGACCGTAAAATCAAATAAGTATCCAACCAAGGGTCATCCCAGAACCTGATATGACTTCCACTAGCGAGGTGTCATTTGATACCAATTTGACATGATGACCAACCTTGTATGTTGACTTTCCAGTTGGAAGATGCTGATTTGGTGTTATTAGTATGTAAGTATTTGGAGATGAGTATCTTAGCCCACTGTGAGGAAGGATACTGAAACAGTCTCCATGCGAGAGATCCCAATAAGTCGTTGTTTTTATTAGTGAGGTTATGTATACCCAACCCTTCACTCTCCTTAGGTAATTGAACAATGTTCCATTTAATTAGATGTAACTTGCGTTTCCATGTAGTGGTGCCCCATAGGAAATTGTGTTGGTACTGTTGTAGCTTGTGGATGACATTAGGAGGTACTTTGATTAATTACATGACGTGGTTAGGCAAACAGTTAAGAGTAACTTTGATTAAAGTAGTGCGTCCGACCATTGTTAGGAGGTTTGTTTTCCATCCTGCTAATTTATTTTTAAAATTATCAATAAGGAATTGGAAATGGGAGATGGTAGGTTTGGAATTGAAAATAGGGTAACCAAGATATTTCCCGAAGGAAGAACCTTCATGCATATGGAAGAGAGTAGTCACACTCTCTCTTGTTTCCTTGGGTGTGTTTTTGGAGAATAATATTTTTGATTTCGTATAAATTAATAGTTAATTTAGATGTTAGGGTAATATCATCGGCAAAGAGTATATGAGAGATTGGTGGTCCGTGTCTAGATAGGTGTATAGGTTGCCAGTTAAGGTAGTCTACCTCCACTTGAATTTTCCTGGAAAGCATCTCCATACAAAGGATGAAGATGTAAGGAGATATGGGGTCTCCTTGGCGGATGCCCCTTGATGGTGAGAAAAAGGGAGTTGGTTGACCATTAATGTCACGACCCCAAATCCTAAGCCGGCCGTGATGGCTCCTATCATGGAACTAGGCTAGCCAACCATTACAGACTATCATAATATTTCATAATTTCCCAAAATTTAGCAGAATTTAAACAGCAAAATGAGATGAACAATTTATACACTTCCCCATACTTGGAGTCAACTGTCATGAGAATCTAGGACTGTAAATACAATGTACAACACGGTGACTTGCTACTACAAAAGCCTGAAGTACAAAAGCCAAAAACTATGCACTGAGGAAAGGAAATAAGGTGAGCTGGGGACCTGAGCAGCTACCTCGATCCTCGAACAAACTCCAGGCGCGTCCGAAAATCAACTAGTGATATGGTCTGGTACTTGTATCTGCACACAAAGATGCAGGGAGTAACGTGAGCACGCCAATTCAGTAAGTAATCAAAGTAACTAAAAACTTGAGTGTAGTGACGAGCATTTCTAAATCATGTAAATCCATATAACGAGTAACAGTGGAAATGAATAAATCAAGTCAGGAATCTACATTCCGAATATTTCATAAAACTCCAGTTTCCATTTTTAAATCTCGCATAAAAACATTTGTCCAACATTATCATCAAAGGCTCAGTGTAAAGAAGAGAGAAAACAGTAGTTTCATAAAGTATAAGCCATTCTGGCACAATATCACTCACAATAAAGCCTCTCGGGCAAGCCTCTCAGTCACTCGTGACTCCACTATCAGTATCTCATGCTCTCACTTAAACACTCGTACTCAACAAGTACCATGAATACACACAACTACTGCGGCATCCCGATCCTTATAACATACACTGCGACATGCAACTCGATCCATATAATAGTCGACTGTGCCCATTAGGGTGTACAGACTCCGGAGGGGCTTCTACAACCCAAGCGCTATATTTGCTGCGACGTGCAGCCCGACCCAATATGTACATTGTTGCGGAGTACAACCCGATCCATATATAACATATATTGCTGCGACGTGCAGCCCGACCCAATATGTACATTGTTGCGGCGTACAACCCGATCCATATATAACATATATTGCTGCGACGTGCAGCCCGATCCATATATATAATCTATATTGTTGTGACGTGTAACCCAATCCATATATAGTATATAATATATACATTACTGTGGCGTGCAGCCCGATCCATAACTATCCTCACACACTCGGCTTTTGGCCTGAACATATATATTGCTGCAGCGTACAACCCGATCCATAACTATCCTCACATACTTGGCCCTCGGCCTGACTCAGTCATCCTCACAAGACACTCGGGCAATTCATCTCAACTCACGGGAGTCAGCCCGAAATACTTCTCAGAGTTTCAAAGCAGTGTGATAACAATGAAAATAACAACAAGTGGTAAACATGACTGAGTTCACAGATGTTCTATCAGGATAGTGTGAGAATAATGTAAAAGTACCTCTGAGGGTCTAAATAGGTTGGCACAAGGCCCCAAACATGGCTCACAGCCCATAAACAAGTATAAATTTCTAAACTAGATTAACATCATCAATATACGCTAAAGGAACAAAACCCAATCGAAAACTATCAATTTTAAGTCCCGAAATTGGTCAAACCCGAGCCTCGGGCCCGTGTATCGGAATTTGATGAAAATCGAGTCACAAGAATCCTTATCCCTTCCCGAGTCTACACATATAAAATGCATCACAATCTGACCACAAACAACTCCTAAATTACTTAATTACAAGTCTCAATTTCCCAAGCCCTAAACCCCCAATTTATGCCATTTAATCCTCAGATTTCAAGCCTAATCCGTCACAAAATAACATAGAAACGAGTTTATAATCCAGGAAACTTACCTCCACTGAATACTCTCGAATTCCTCCTTCAATTTGCTCCCTACTAGCTCAACCCGCATGCAAAAATGAAAGAAATGCCAAAATTTCGTGGAGGCACCTATTTATACTTTCTGCCCAGTTAATCCGCACCTGCGGACCATTCTTCGCACCTGCGGCTTCCCCCAGCCTGGCCTCTTTTTTCACCTGCGCAATGACCTTCGCACCTGCGACTCCCAATCCGCAGGTGCGGCCACACTAGTAAAATAACACCAGCAACAATTTTGTCGCAACTTCCTAAGTCCAAACCTCCGTTAACCATCCGAAATTAGTCCTGAGCCCCTCGGGGCCCAACCTAACATACCAAAATATCCCATAACCTCATTCAAACTTAGTCGAGCCTTCGAAACACCAAAAACAATGCAAAAACACCAAAATCACATCAATTTCAAGTCTAAGAACTTTGAAACTTCTAAATTTTGCTAATGATGCCGAAACCAACCAAAACACATCCGATTGAACTGAAAATTTTCACACATATCCAAAATGATATTACGAACCTGTTCCAACTATTGAAATTCCATTTCGACCCCGATAGCCTATTTTCCCCTACCGACCGGAAATTGCCAAAATCTAACTTTCGCCAATTCAAGCCTAATTCTACACCGGACATCAAAACTTCATTCCGAACACACTCCTAAGTTCCAAATCATCTAATGAAGCTATCTGAGCCATAAAATCCACATTTCAAGGTTGTTTACCAATAAGTCAACTCCCAGTTGACTTTTTTAATTATTAAGCTAATTTAAGAGACTAAGTGTCTCTGTTCTCACCACATCTACTCCGAACCCGAACCAACCGACCCAACACAACATAAATAGGCTAAGTAACATATGATAAAGTAGAAATGAGGGAAACGAGGTTAATCTCTCGAAACGACCGGTCGGGTCGTTACAATTAATTAGAATAGATATCGATGAAGTGGTAATGCGAGACATTATGAGCTTTATAAACTTAGGAGGGAATTTGAAATAAATAAGTGTGTCATAGATAAAGCCCCATTCTAGTTTATCAAAGGCTTTTTCTAAGTCTAATTTGAGCAAGAAGGAGGCCTTAGCACCTTTTGTTTTCCTAAAGTGGTGTATAATTTCTTGCACTATAATGGCATTATCAGTGGCTCTTATATGGGTTAATAAGGCTGATTGCTCATGACTGATAATATTGGTTAGGAAGGGTTTGAGACGTTTGACTATAATTTTAGTAATTAATTTGTAAAGTGTATTACAAAGACTAATTGGTCGGTATTGAGTGATTAATGAGGGTTGTTGTGTTTTAGGCATAAGGCATAAGTAAGTTTTGATAATTTTAGATGGAATTTGGTGGTTGGTAAAAACCTCCTCAAAAAGAGATGTTATTTGAGGATTAACTTGAGTCCAGTAATGCTGGAAAAAATAAGGATGTAACCTGTCCGGCCCCGGTGCTTTAAAAGGTTGAAATGAGTTTAATGCTTCTATGATTTCGATAGGGGTAATTGGTGCTTCCAGTGTGGAGTAGTCATTGATGGTGGGAGGGTATTTTTTGGAGAGTTTGTGATGGCAGTGGCTAGTAGTGAATAATGTTTGGTAGTAATTTTTGATTGAGTTATTAATCTCATTTTGATCTAATATCCAGTTACCGACTGAGTCTTTTAAGACGGTAATACGGTCACGTCTACGACGTTGTATTGTAGTTAAGTGGAAAAAAATTAGTATTGGCATCACCATGTAGGAGCTAATTAATTCTTGATTTTAATTTCCAAAATTCTTCTTCAAGTAGGAGAATGAAGTTAAATTGTGAGATTAAGTCCTTTTCTAAGTTTTGAAGAAAATGACTAGTTGTGTATTTGGGGGAGCTTTGTATCCCTTGTGGCCTTGCTAGAAGTATTTTTTTTTCTTCTGAAATATGTTACCAAAAGTGGTCCTATTCCATTCCTGGATGTTAACTTGGAAATCCTTTATTTCCTGAAGGGTGTGTTTATTTGGAGTCCACTTCTGGGCAACTATAGAGAGAAATTGTGGATGGGTTGTCCACATAGTTTCAAATCGGAAGATTTTGTCTTGAGGAGCTTTATGATTTCTTAAGTATAATAGTAAGGGACTATGATCTGAGTGAACTCGTGGCAAGTGGTGCACTGATGCTTCAGGGAATAATTTTAACCATTCATAGTTGGCTAAGTATATGTCTAAACGTTCTAATATTCTAGATGATAATTTACGATTATTAGACCAAGTGTATCATTTACCCATAAGCCCTAAGTCAACTAAAATACAATAATTAATACATTGAAGAAACTGATCACCTTTTCTATTGTTAAAAAGTTGTCCTCCATATTTTTCATTAGATTTAGTGATGTCATTTAAATCACCACCTATTAACCAAGGCAACCTAATTTGATCATGTAGAACACGTAAATTGTCCCATAGCACTGTGCGTGCATGGATGTCATTTTTCGCATAAATAATAGATAGTAACCAAGTGTTAGGATTAGGGTATACCCGGACAATGGAATGGATCTCTTGGCTAGTTGCTGCAACTTGGTCAAGTTTGATTCCGTCTTCCCTCCACAGTAGTGCAATTCCTCCTGATAACCCTTCACCTGGCGACTGGGCTAAATGTGAGAACCCAAAGGCAGTCTTGAGATGTTTATGATCTTGCAAGTGTGTTTCTAGAAGATCCACAAGCGATGGTTTGTGATAGTTGAGCATTGAACGAAAGTTTCTTGTGAACTCTGGCGATTGAGCTCCTCGACAATTCCATATAACAAACTACATGGATTGATTATTGAGTGGGCTTGGTGGAGTCTCCCTCTCCATTGTTGAGGATATGTTCATCAGTGCTGGTATCAAAACTATTGCAAACTTTTCCACCTCTGGATTTCGTATTGGACGTATGTTTAGTGAGACACTTAGGAGCTCGGGTGGACAAGTGATGATCACTTTTCTTTCGTATTGTTCTTTGAGGGTGTATGTTTTGTTCCCATTGAGGTAGCTCAGTTGGGAAGTGTTTCTCTGATTTATGCCATGGTTGCTGCTACTTCCAGTTGAGCTATTTCGTCGAGTTCGTTGAGAGATGGATTGGAGGTGGTAGGGGACTGGTGGGGGGAGTGAACGGGTGGTATGGAGTGGCCTGTGCATAGAGTGGGATGATGGGTGTGATTGATGAGCGGGGTTGTATCCGAGGGACAAATATTTGTGGTGGCTGCTCTGGAGGATAGAATGGGAGTTCCATTGTGTTCACCGGTGGAGAAGGTGGCACTAACATTGAAAGAGGATGGGGAATTAGTGGTATCATTGGTGGTTGGTGGTGATGGAGGGATGACATTGGGTGCATGGCCCATAGGAATTGGTTGTAGATAGTCACTCTCATAAACATTCCTTCGCTGAATATCTGATCTATTTCCGCCGGGTTTTGTATCATCACAATCATGTCTTGGTGATCAATTTCCATGGTAAAGGTTAGTGCATGGTCCTGCATGCTCTTCTCTAGCCATGACTGGGGGTATGCTTGGGTTGGTGGATATTGTGTGATGTAGATGGGGGTGGCTGGTGGTAGGTGGTCGTGTGGTGGTTGCATGGTGATTGTGTTGATGAAGATGGGGTGGTGAAGAAAATTGGTGTTGGTGTAGGAAAGAGTCCTCCCGTGTTGAAAGTTGTAAGGGGACCGATTCATTAGTGAAAGTTGGGCCTATAAGGAAGTTTTAGGTTAAGTAGTATTGGAATCAGGGGTGAATGATGAGGGATCGATGGGTAGGGGGGAGGTTAGGGTTGATTGGCTAATTTGGACGGTTGATTTGATATGGGCAGTGGCTGACTAAGGTCATGTGAATGGGGCGTGGTGTTTGCTTGTGTTGGATGTTGGGCTTTGTCAGACGATGAATTGGTTATTTTGGTAGGGAGTGATGTTGTTGGGCTTTGACTGGTAACAGAGGGGTATTGGGTTGCCGTAATGTAGGCTTTCACTTGAGTGCCTATGGTTAGGGATGAGTTGGTAATGCAGGCATCCTTGTTGGCAGCTGATGCATGTCTTTGTGCCACGTGTCGTTGGGTGGTGCTTTGTGTGATTGTGGTATGAGGTGAGTCAGCCGTGTGAGTGGATGGGGGGGGGGAGGGGTGGATGAGGAGGATTGTAGTGTGGGCTGGTTGGGTCGTTCATTCGGTCATGGGCTTCTAAACTTGGGCCAGTATCCAAGTTGGCTTGGTCCATTGGAGAAGAATCTATTGGATCAGTATCATTAAGAAAATTAAAGGTTGTCTTATTAAAGAATTGTGAGAGATTAGAAGGGTTAACACTAATTAGGGTCGTCTTAGTGGACGTGCGTTTAGCAACATGTGTATTGTTATATGTAGGTTTGGGATTAGTGGGTTCCTGTGGGTCCCGTTGGTCTTTCCTTGCCAGGATTGGTGTTGTGTGATTGGGCTTTGGTTGTGGGTGGTGAGCTTGCCCTTGAATGGTGTTTGGAGGGAAAAATGATTGTTTTCCAGTCATTGGTTTCCTTAGTAGGAGGGTTGTGTGGGGGTATTGATTATGTAACCGGAAGATTGAGAAGTGAAAGGTATATTGGGTAAGGGTGTGTGTATAGTAGGGCTGGTGGTTGATATCAGAGCTGAGGGTGAGGAGCTTGGATATTTGGTGTGGCCGAGTCTACCACAAAATGTGCATAGCATATTGAATCCTTCATACACAAGCTGTTGTTTGTGGGATCCAATATAGACGTGTGTTTTAAGAGGTATTTCCAGTGGGACTTCTTTGCAAATTCTTGCATAACGACCTCTTGTTGTTGCCGACGGGAAAGTATCAACTTTGAGTAGCGATCTAATTTTTTCACCTACACGTTGAAGCATTTCAAAGTTATAGAACTCTGTAGGTAGTTCAGGGAGTCTTAACCAAATGGCGGTGTAAGCGAGTTGTGTATTTGAAGCTATGAATTTTGGTTCCCATTTACGAGCGGAAAGGAAGTGATTAAGCATGGACCAGGGCCCATTATGGAGGGCAGTGAACATATTTTCTTCCTTTTGGAATTTCACTAGATAGAAGTCACACCCTAGGTCGATTAGAGGTAGGTCCTTTGTAGGTTGCCATAGGGTTGTTAGTTTGGTGCGAAGTGTTTGATGCCCCACTTTCTGACAAAACACTTAGACAATGACGTAATATTTCCAAGGTGAATATAAGCGTGACTTATCGGTGGAGGTAAGAGGGATGAAGGTATCAAGGTGGAGTTCGTTTGTGGTTGTTTCATCAGTCAAGTCAAGATTGGATGTGTTTGGTGGCATGTGTTGGGGTAGGAGGTGAGTTGGTTACTATTTAGCAAAGTTTGGGCGAAGGTGAGTGCTGGTGGTGCTGCAGTAGGATAATATGGGGATGACTTGGGTGGTGGGTCAAGGTGCATGGAGCTTATGTCAGTGTCCAACCAAGGGTCATCCCAGAACCTGATATGACTTCCACTAGCGAGGTGCCATTTGATATCAATTTGACATGATGACCAACCTTGTATGATGGATTTCCAGTTGGAAGATGCTGATTTGGTGTTATTAGTATGTAAGTATTTGGAGATGAGTATCTTAGCCCATTGTGAGGAAGGAGACTGAAACAGTCTCCATGCGAGAGATCCCAATAAAGCGTTATTTTTATTAGTGAGGTTATGTATACCCAACCCTCCACTCTCCTTAGGTAATTGAACAATGTTCCATTTAATTATATGTAACTTGCGTTTCCGTGTAGTGGTGCCCCATAGGAAATTGCGTTGGTATTGTTCTAGCTTGTGGATGACATTAGGAGGTACTCTTATTAATTGCATGACGTGGTTAGGCAAACAGTTAAGAGTATCTTTGATTAAAGTAGTGCGTCGTTAGGAGGTTTGTTTTCCATCCCGCTAATTTATTTTTAAATTATAAATAAGAAATTTCAAATGGGAGGTAGTAGGTTTGAAATTGAAAATAGGGTAACCAAGATATTTCCCGAAGGAAGAACCTTCATGCATAGGGAAGAGAGTAGTCACACTCTCTCTTGTTTCCTTGGGTGTGTTTTTGGAGAAGAATATTTTTGATTTCGTATAATTAATAGTTAAACCTGACCTATCAGTAAAATGGTTTAGAGTATCAATAATGGTATTGATGCTCTTGGTGATTAATTTAGATATTAGGGTAATATCATCGCTGAAGAGTAGATGAGAGATTGTCACACGCTCTTGGTGTCCGTGTCTAGATAGGTGTATAGGTTGCCAGTTAAGGTAGTCTACCTCCACATGAATTTTTCTGGAAAGCATCTCCATATAAAGGATGAAGATGTAAGGAGATACGGGGTCTCCTTAGCGGATGCCCCTTGATGGTGAGAAGAAGGGAGATGATTGACCATTAATTAGAATAGATATCGATGAAGTGGTAATGCAAGACATTATGAGCTTTATAAACTTAGGAGGGAATTTGAAATAAAGAAGTGTGTTATGGATAAATCCCCGTTCTAGTTTATTAAAGGTTGTTTCTAAGTCTAATTATTCGAAAAGAGAAAAAAAATAAAAAAGTAAAAGTAAACACGTGATCTTGTTCAATAATCAACACCAACTCCATTAGGCTATCTTATACACACATTTCTTATGATGAGTGCCCACAGAATCACCAAATCGCTTTGCCTTAGAGCAATTGTTTATGCATTAAAAATGATTAATGTAAATTCCCTCAGTAAAGAAAGAAACAACTACTCGATGTGCAGAATAAAAGCAACCTTTTATATAAATTAATTAACAAAACATCAACTGGTGCGATGTGTGCCAACCTGCCAAGCTTGTCTTAGCTTCTCAGCATTATTCTTCCTAAGCTGCCATTTTGTCAAACTAAATCCATTTATAATTTAATAATTTAGAATTAGGATTTATGTTCATTACAGTTTAAAGAAAATTTTACACAATTATGTACAATATTGATGTAATTTAATACTTTATATTAAGTTATTTTTCGATTTAATCGCACGAAAAAAGTAAATCTAAAGAAATTGAAATGAAAATTAAAAATTATATTATTGAATTTCGCTCTTGAATCTCGGGGTTAGAGATAGAGCAAACGAAGCCTTAAATCGTTGTTTCATGGTATGGACCAAAGTATAAGTTCTGCTGCTACAAATATTATCATATTAAATTTATTATGAAGAGTATATATTATTAATTACGTATATGTTAATTTGACCTAACAACGTATAAAACTTAATTATATGCCGCCGTTTTAGTGTTTGATCAGAGAGTGTGTTGATGAAATATTTTTGGCAACTAAAGATTAATAATATTGTCCAAAGTGTGAAGAAACTAAACTTAAGTTAATTATAACAAAAGAAACTTTTATCCATAAGTGAGGAATGTCATTTTCTCTTATTTGAGGGAAAATATAATTCTTTTCGGTAACGAAATATTAGAAAATAATTCCCTCATAATTTTTTTTCCTGAAAAGAACAAATTTTTATCGCACCAAACACACCTTAATGTTGTGTAGGCTATGTTGCCGGACATGGGTATAGGCACCCGATACCAATTAGGATCTAGAAGTCGGATTTATCATTACGCTTAGTCTTAGAATTATTTAGGGGACACATATAGGAGCATAAGTAGGGTTCTTAAGGTACAAGCAATAAATATCTATTACGAATAATAATAATTGAAGTTATTAAATTATAAGCTCGTACAATTAAATTCTTGGTAAGCATTTAATATTTATTCATAAGTTATATGTACAATATCAAAATATTTTAATATTTTTATGTAAACATAAATCTAGTACCCAAGCTAGGTTGACTAAACCTAGTGCACATCTCACGCCCACACCCAAATCGTATTCTGAATTACCTAGTGTAAGCTATTAGACCCTATTTATGGGGCATAATTGCCTAGTTAGCAAATGCATGGCTACCTGATCACTTGTACTAGTAGTCAAATCCTAATATTAGTGGAGCATAATACATGTGATCTTAGGTGCAAATAGACAGGTAAAAGGCTACATCTTTGAATTATTTGTCCATTGAAAACGAATGGGTTGTTAACGGCTCAAAAAGAGTCCGGAAATAAAAGAAAAACTTTCAAAAACCATTATGTTTTAGTGGTTATTAGCTAGTTGTACCTACCATTTACTATATTACTTCCTATAGCTATACTTTCAGAATTTTTAGAGTGTATTCAATGTATTTAAGCTACTGTAATCATGAATACAATAACATTTCTAGGCGTGAAATAGGGATTACAACTAGACAAATTTTTATATTCGAGTGTATTCGACTCTATTCGTGGCGTGAAACATGAGATTACAGCTGAACAGATTATTGTATTCGACTGTATTCACGGCGTGAAACAAGGGATTGCATTGTTTTTAAAGGGCAAGTGAATCAATTAACATAATAGACTCCTAATATAAGTCAACAAACTCAATTATAACACACAAATTTTGTATTTCTAGTTATAAAAAATATTCTTAACCGAAAAACACCCTAAAACATAGAATCTTCAGAGAAATTATATAATACATCTGAATACATAAATTATATTAATTAAAAACATATGAATACATTTATGGAATATAGCGAGACAGTGAATACAATGAAATACATAGAATACATTGAAATATAAATACAGGATCTAGAAGAAGGCGGGCGGTAGTCCGCTCGGCCATCCAGATCTAGCCTTAT
>ML361942.1:0-17722 GCA_005239505.1 Nicotiana paniculata | reverse complement strand
TGGTTTTTTCACCTTTTGAGCCATGTGTTTTCCACGTAAAAATATCTGTGTTTTTACTTTACTGCTTCTTATTATTCCACAAAAGTAGTAGTTGGAACACCAAGAAGAACCAGGTTCTTCTACTGAGACAGCACTCAAAAATTGGGTACCACACAAAGTAACCTATCTTCTTGTGTGGTATTGAAGTCTAAAACATCAATTGGTATCAGAGCGGGTTATCCTTGAAAGGCTAACACCTTGGAGAAGATCAAGATGGGTGCACCACCTGGAAATTGGGAAGGTCAATCAACTGCAAGGCCACCACTCTTTAATGGCCAGTACTACTCATGGTGGAAAAATAAGATGAAGGATCACCTAATTGGAGAAGACTATGAACTCTGGGACATAGCCACTGATGGTCCTCTAGCCACCATGATGAAGACTGCTGAAGGTATAGATATACCAAAGACAAGAGTTGATTGCACTGCTGAGGATCTAAAGAAATGGGAGAAGAATGCAAAGGACAAAAAGTGGCTAGTATGTGGACTAGGTCCAGACGAGTATAGCAGAATCCAAAGTTGCACCACTGCCAAAGATATTTGGGCCACCTTTCAAGTAGCCCATGAAGGAACACCTCAGGTAAAAAGGTTAATAGGTACTCTACTATACTCTCAATATGAAAACTTCACTATGAAAGAAGGAGAGACTATCTAAGAGATGTACACAAGGTTCACAACCTTGACTAATGAACTAAAGTCTCTTGGAAGAATGATTCTTGAAGAGGACAAGGTTGAGAAGATCCTAACAAGGGTCTTGCCTATTTCCTGGGAAAGCAAAATCACTGTTATCCAGGGGCTGAAGCAATAAATACTGCTTGTTACATAATCAATGGATGCATGACCAAACCTCTGGTAGAGAAAACTTCCTATAAATTACTTAAAGGGAGAAAGCCCAACATATCCCACTTTAGGGCTTTTGGATGAAAGTGTTCTGTACATAATAATGGCAAAGATTCCCTAGGAAAATTTGACCCCACAAGTGATGAGGGAGTATTCTTGGGATATTCATCACATAGTAAAGCTTATAAAGTGTATAATAAAAGAACTATNCTGGTACTTAAGCCACACAGATATCAGAGTTCTCACCCTCTTGAGAACATCATAACAGATTTGGCATCCGAAATCAAAACAAGATCATCCTTGAAAAATCTGTGTGCGTTTGATGCCTTTATATCCATGATCAAACCAAAGAACATTGGGTAAGCCCTACAAGATGCTGATAGGGTAAATGCCATGCAAGAAGAGCTGAATCAGTTTGAAAGAAGTCAAGTATGGCACTTGGTACCCAGGCCATTAGATAGATCAGTAATTGGCACCAACTGGGTATTCGGTAACAAGCTCGATGAGGATGAACTGTTATAAGTAATAAGGCAAGATTAGTTGTTCAAGGATATATTCAAGAAGAAGGAATTGACTATCATGAGACCTTTGCCCCTGTGGAAATACTGGAGGCAATCAAACATCTTATAGCATTTGTTGCACACATGGAATTCACTCTTCATCAGATGGATATTAAGAGTGCCTTTCTAAATGGCTATCTGAAGGAAGATGTATTTGTCAAGCAGCCTCTAGCTTTTGAAATCAAGGAGTCACCTGACCACGTATACAAACTCAACAAGGCTCTATATGGTCTCAAACAGGCACCAAGAGCTTGGTACGAACGATTATCAAAATTCCTGCTAGAACATGGGTACAAACGAGGCAAAATTGCTAGTACCTTGTTCTTAAGGGAAAAGGGTAAGGATCTCCTGGTTGTGCAAATATATGTGGATAATATCATATTTGGCGCGCCTTCTGAAAAATTGAGCAAGGAATTTGATATGTAATGGGAAGTGAGTTTGAGATGAGTATGCTGGGTGAGCTAAACTTTTTCTTACGCTTGCAAATTAAGCAAAACCCAAATGGAACAATGATCCACCAACAAAAGTATGTGAAGAATTGCTCAAGAAGTTTAAAATGGAAGACTCAAAAGAAATAGACACTCACATAGCCACAGCTACAAAATTGGATGTGGATGAACCTGGTTCATCTGTTGATCAGAAGCTATATAGAGGGATGATTGGGTCTCTATTGTATATCACTGCCAGCAGACCTGATATTGTGTTAAGCGTGGGATTGTGTGCTAGGTTTCAGGAAAATCCAAAGGAGTCCCACCTCGCTGCAGTAAAGAGAATTTTGAGATATTTGAAAGGCACCACTAATTTATGTCTTTGGTATCCTAAAGGTAGTAATTTCAACCTTGTAGGATATGCTGATGTTGATTATGCAAGATTCCTGGTTGACAGGAAAGTACTTCAGGTATGGCTCACTTTTTGGGTTCATGACTTGTGTCTTGGGCTACCAAGAAACAGAATTTAGTAGCCTTGTCTACTGCGGAGGCTGAATATGTGGCTGCAGCCTCATGTTGTGCCCAGTTGTTATGTATCAAACAAAAACTCATGGACTTTGGTATTAATGTGGGATGAATTCCTATTTTTTGTGATAACACTAGTGCTATTAGTATGATGAAGAACCCGGTTCATCACAATAGGACTAAGCACATAGATGTTTGACACAATTTCCTAAGGGATAACTATGGAAAATGAATGATCTCAATCGAATTTTGTGCAACTGATCATCAAATTGCTGATATATTCACTAAAGTACTTAGTAGGGAGCATTTTGAGAGAAACGGGATGGAATTAGGGATGATTAAGATCACCTTATTGAAGAAAAAAAATATTTATATATATATATATATATATATATATATATATATATATATATATATTTATAAATGAATTTTTTATTTGCTAGAAAATTTTAATTAGGTACTTAATCAGACTAATAATTGCTCAGCATCATGTCTTTATTGCCATACTCTTGTGCCCTGTATTAATATGATTCCCTGGATACTAATAATGTTTATCTATCTTTGTAAATTGAGGCAATTTAAAGATTTCTAACAGGATGAACCTGGTTCATCTATGCTGATTCATCTAACTGACAAGGTACATACTCTTCTCCATATAGTAATTCAATTACAGTCACACATGAGCAGGATTCTATCTATATTTCGTTCATTCCTAAGTCTTGTACCAATCCATAAATGAACCCGTTTGAAGGAGTCACATCAACACTCAATTAGCCTAGAAATAGGGAACTCTCAACCGTCAAATCAATGACACTCCTACAACTATTATTCTTCCACTTGAATAAATTTTTATCCATTGTAAAATTAATGGCCATATATTATAAAAGGAAATCATTACTCCTCTCTTCATAAAACTACCCTCAAACCAAGTTTAACTCATACTACACAACCCAAAACTTTTAACTCCTCCTTTTCTCCTAACAAAGCATAAAAATGTCTTCACCTCCACCAGCTTCTTTGTCTAATTCCTCACCAAATCGTGATTACGATGGAGGACATTCTGAATCTGTCTCCAATTCTCCATCTGTTTGCAGCTCCGAATCACCATAAATTCCATCATCCCCTGAAAACACACACATTCTTGAACCCACTCCAAACCCTACTCCTGCCCCCAAGAATCGTCGTGTTAAAGTTCTTGCCCGGAAATCTGTTGCTTCTGGGGCTAGGGAAAAATTATTGGAGGACCTTATTAAAGCAGACAAAAGTACTAAGTCAGATTCATCCAGTGAATCATTTAAATCAGCTAATGAGGAAGAAGCACCTGGTTCAACCAGTTCTGAAAAAGGTAATCTTGAAATCGATTATGAACTTACTTCTGCTGATAAAAGATTCGTGTACAATCTCCAAACATTGCAACCAAATTTGATAATAATAATGAAAAAATACAATTTGATGCAAATAAATGCTCTCGGCGCACGATAAGCCAAGGCAAGATAACGTGCACCACTGATGGCAAGGAAGCAAAGGCAGGCAACTACGGTGACCGGTGTGACTACGCCGGTAAACTCAGTGACACAAACCCTTACTCCATTAACCTTTGGAAGCTTCTTACCAACTGGGTTTAAACCAGTTGAGGAGGAAAATGAATTAGGAAGGAAAGAGGAGATGAACAGTAATCAATGGAACAGTAAATGTATGACTACTGAAATCGAGCAACAGAAGAGCAAGGAGAAGCTACCAACGAGCCCAAAACGTCTTCAATTCTCAGAAGCTGGGTCATCGAGGCAAAATACAGATCTGGATCTGGGAAAAACAGAGATGGAAAAGGAGAGAACAGCGCATGCAAAAGAGGTAAGGATACAGAATAGGAACTCGCAAATGGGAATGAAGTTGGATTATGTTCCCCCAAGCCATAGAGAAGGTAAAATGATAGTACAAATTGAGAAAGAAGATGTTAATGAACTAAAGGATTACTGGGATAATGCTTTAATTGGATATGTACTAGGGGATACACCATATGAGAAATCTATGGTGAACTAGATAGAAACAGTTTGGAACTATGTGGATAAGCCCCAAGTACTATATCATCAGGAGGGATACTATGTGTTCAGATTCAAAAATGGAGAAGATAAGGAAGTTGTAATGCAAGCAGGACCTCACACTTACCACAATAAGCCACTGATACTGCAGAATTGGGAGAGAGATTTTCACTTTGATCCTAAGTATATCACCATGATTCCACTGTGGATTCAATTACCTAGCCTATCAATAGGATACTGGACTGCAGATGCCTTGAGTAAAGTGGCAAGTGTTGTAGGATTGCCAATGTATACAGACAAACATACAACAAAACTAGGGAAGATATACTATGCAAGGGTGCTAGTGAAAGTGGATATAACAAAACCATGGGTGGAGACAGTTGAAATCATAACTCCTACGAGTGTGAAACAACAGGAAATTGTTTATGAATGGAAGCCAAAGTTCTGCACAGAATGTTTACATTTTGGACATGAACTGATTGAATGCTGGAAACTAAATAAGAAGGAGGAGAATGAAGAATTCCAAATGGCCAGAAGAAGAAACAGAGGCAAAAGAAATAGAATCATACAAGAGTGGAAACCAAAGGAACAACAAAGAGAGGAAGAGAAGAATGAAGTACCCGGTGGAATAAAGCAACATATTGATGATGATAAGGAGATACATCAGAGGGGCACAGATCAAAGAGGAAAAAAGGTTATGAGTGTAGGGGAATATGAAGATCAAAACAGCACTCTAAGTAACCATGGGAGAAATGTAGGTCCAAATAGATTCATAGTGCTGGATGAGGTGGGACACACAGATGAACAGGGGGGAGGCATGGATTATGATCCTACACAGCACCCACCATGATCATAAGCACATGGAATATAAGAGGGCTAAATAAGCCCTATAAGCAAAAAGAGTTGAAAATCTTTTTGCAGAAGAATAAGGTGGATATCCTAGGATGTCTGGAAACCAGAGTAAAAGAAAAAAAGGCAAAAATAATACTATATAGAATAGCAAGGGATTGGGGATACTGTTGTAATTATGATAAGGCTGAAAATGGAAGAATATGGTTGATATGGAGATCAAACTTATCAGTGGATATGATGCAAGTCCATGAGCAATGTATTCACTGTAGAGTTACTGATACAATAAATGGGAATCAGATTATGCTAACAGTAGTGTATGCTAGAAACAAGAGCCAGGAGAAAACAAAATTGTGGGATGAACTGAAAAGAAAAGGAGGATTGACTCAAATTCCATGGATCATAAATAGTGATTTTAATAGTGTTTTGAGTACTGATGATAGATTGGGACAGCCTATTACAATGAATGAAATAAAAGACTTCAAGGAATGCATTGATGGTATACATTTAACCCCTTTGAAGACAAAAGGATGTTTCTATACTTGGTGCAATAAACAACAAGCAGTAGATAGGGTATATAGCATAATAGATTGGGGTCTTGGCAATTTTGAATGGATCAAAGACTATGGACATGTGGAAGCTGACTACTTGGAACCTGGAGTATCGGATCACTCTCCTATAGTGATTCAAATATGGAAAAGAAAAAACATATACCATAAACCATTTAAGATATATATGGTAACAATGGAACACAGGGAGTTCAAAGCCATGGTAGAGGATATATGGAGGCAGAAGATGGACTGTGATCCTATGGAAAGAATATGGGGAAAATTACAGAAGCTGAAATCGATGTCAAAAGGACTGAACAAGGAGATGACAAGCTATGAAAGAAGACTGAATCAAACTAGAAAAAAGTTAGAAATGTGCAAAATAGTCTGAAGATCAGTCCCCTAAACCAAGAAATGATTGAAGAAGAAAAAATGACATTACAGGAGTTAGAGAAGTGGAGCATAATAGAGGAAAGAGTCTTGAGACAGAAGTCAAGAGTGAATTGGATAGACTATGGAGATTCAAACTCCAAGTATTTCTATGCTCAGTTGAAGATGAGAACAAGCAGGAACTCGATAACATCTACGTACAATGCAGGAGGAGTTAGAGTTACAGAGCCTCAAGAAGTAGAAAAGGAGTTTACTACCTTCTTTTAGCAACTCATGGGGACAGATACTGGGATTAAGCCGTGTCCAAACTCAAAAGTCATTAAAGAAGGAGTATATCTATCAGTGCAGCAGCAACTAGAGTTAATACAGGAAGTAACACATGAAGAAATAGATGAAGCCGTGAAACATATGCCCATTGACAAAGCACCAGGAGTTGATGGATTTCCCGTCGAGTTCCTGAAAATGCATTGGCAAGAGGTCAGACAAGAGGTGTATGATGCAGTGGAATTTTTCTTCAAGACATGCAAGATGAAGATAGCTTGGAACTGCACAGCCATAACTTTGATTCCAAAGGGACCAAATCCTACAACAGTGAAAGACTATAGACCAATAGCCTGTTGCACTACTGTTTACAAAGTTACTGCAAAAATTCTGACCAGAAGGATAAAGAAAGTAAAAGATAGCATAATTGGGAAATCACAATTGGCATTCATAGAGGGGAGAAGTATTGTGGATAATGTTTTGTTTAGCCATGAATTGTTTACTGGCTACAACAGGAAAGGAGTATCACCAAGATGTATCCTCAAGGTTGACTTAAAGAAAGCATATGACTCAATTGATTGGCAATTCTTAAGACATATGCTCACAGAACTTGGTTTTCCTCAGCAACGCATTAGATGGATTATGGAGTGTGTAACAACAGTGTCGTATTCATTAACCCTTAATGGAGGGCTCACAAAACCTTTCCCTGCTAAGAGAGGTATTAGGCAGGGAGATCCAATGTCCCCTTACCTATTTGTGATTGCTATGGAGTACTTGCAAAGGGAGATGAATATATTGAAAATGCATAAGGAGTTCAAGTTCCATCCGAAGTGCAAGAAACTGGGAGCAACACACATATGTTTTGCTGACGATTTGTTAATGTTTTGCAGGGGTGACAAACAATCAATTAATGCATTACAGAATACTTTTGATAAATTTTCAAGGGCATCAGGACTACAAGCAAGTGTAGAGAAAAGCTCAATATATATGGTTGGGGTAACACAACAAATCCAAGAGGAGATGATGCAAATTACTGAATATGTAAAGGGCAGTCTACCTTTTAAATATCTGGGAGTTCCATTGTCTACAAGGAAGCTGAATATACACCAATGTATGCCTCTGGTCGAGAAAATCACAGATAGGGTAAGATGCTGGTCAGCTAGACTATTATCCTATTCTGGGAGGGTACAGCTAATCAAATCAGTCCTATTTGGTGTGCAGACATACTGGGCACAAATCTTCTTAATTCCAAAGAAGATCATGAAGATGATTGAGACTATTTGCAGGACATTTCTATGGACTGGATCAACTGAGGTATCAAGGAAAGCTTTAATAGCATGGGACAGAATATGTAAACCTAAAGTAGCAGGTGGACTAAATGTGATCAATATGAAGATTTCGAACAAGGCAGCAGTGATGAAACACCTGTGGGCATTGACAAGGAAGAAGGATGCATTATGGATTAGATGGGCTCATTTAAATAAAAAACAGAAATATGGAAGATGTACACACACCTAAAACTGCAGCATGGGTGGTGAGGAAGATCATAGAAACAAAAGAAGATGTACTGAAGATGAGGACAGATCAACGTGACATCGCAACTGTACTGGGGAAGTTTGAAAGGCAAGGTAAATTCCAAATACATAAGGCGTATGTACAGCTGCAACCTCAATTCAGTAGGGTGGAATGGAAAAATATACACTTACACACACAAATTCATCCAAGATTAAAGTTTCATCTATGGTTGGCTATGAATCAAAGATTAGCAACTATAGAAAGGCTTGCAAAATTTGGCATACAAGTGCAGACAGAGTGTGTGTTATGTGGGCAAGATGAGGAAAAGTTTGAGCATCTATATTTTGAATGCCAGTGTACAAACAAATTGTGGGAGAGAATTTTAAAATGGTCCGGACACACAAGACATATAATGGAATGGAAGCAGGAAGTGCACTGGATCAACAGCATGGCAAAGAAAAAAGATTGGAAAGCAGAGATGACTACGGCAAGTTTTGCTATGGTCGTGTATTGCATATGGCGAGAAAGAAATGCGATGAGATTCAACAAGGGGAGATACAATATAGATGGAATATGCAAGGAGATTGCAATGCATATACACATACAGGGCAGAAAGAAGAAAAAATGGGGGCCAGGATTAAAGTATGTAAATAAAATACCTTAGTATAGAGTATAGTATGCTATTAATATAGGTATACTTGTAATAGAAATGAGAGATTAATGGTCAGCATTAATCTAGTTTTGTAATGACTTTTTTGATGAAATAAAAGTAAACTTTCGTCAAAAAAAAAAGATAAAAGATTCGTGTTGGTAGGGTTTGTTATTGATGTCGAAATACCTGGAAGGAATAAGGAGTGGGAGAAAAGAAAGTTTTCTTGAGAGAGAGGGATAAGAAGATGTGAGGGGATCTAGGGAGGATGGTGCCACGCTAGTTATCTGTGGTCCCATTCCTGAAATCATAGGAGAAAAAGTCACTGATTTAGGGGGGAAGCATAGTTGAGGAAGCTGCAGCAGGTCTGGCAAGCCTGAAGAAAGGTACAGATGAACCTGGTTCATCAAGGGAAGAAACATTGGCTGAAAGGTTGAAAAAACTGGGGGATTCTTATAACCCCAAGAGAATAAGGAGTCAGAAACCCAAGAAGGCAACTCACCCAGTTCCTTCAAAGAAAAGGAAAATTTCTGAAGTTGTTGATGTTTCTACTCCAAAAGTTAGAGCTACTCGTAGCACTGTGAGAGAAGAAGAAGAGAAATTAGAAAAGTCTCTGAAGGAGAGCAAGAAGAAGAGGGCAGCAAAAGGAAAAGCAAAAGTTGGAGAGCCTGTTGAGGCTATTGAGATTGAAGAGACTGGGTTGGACCTGGTCCAACAGGAGGAGAAACCTGCTCCAGGCGTGGCTGAGACACCAAAACCCACAAAGGCTAAGGCTTCTTCAAATAAGTCAGCTAGGATGTCTGTCGCACCAACAAGATCTGTTAAGAAGACCAGAGCCAAGCCAAAGAGAGTGAAAGTTGTTTATGATGATGATGCAGACTGGAGTGGAGAGGAGGAGAAGGAAATTGGAGTGGTGACTTACAGAGTTACCATGTTTGGGAAAAGAACAATACTAAAGGGTAAGCTGGTGAAGGATTTAGAGGAGCCTGGTATGCAATATCTAATGGAAACTCTGGAGGTGCAAGGCTGGAAGGACCTGATCCTTCGCATGGAAGGCAGGCTGGCAAGAGCTGAGTTGGTAGTGTTTATGGGGATACCAGTGTCAAGGAAGGCAGGGTCACGTCTATGGTCAAAGGAATTGAGGTTTCTTTTGATGTTAAAGAACTGGGTGTTATTATTAACATACCAGCTGAGGGCTATGAGGACTATACAAGTAAGAGATGGCCTTGTCTAGATGGGATGGCCTCAGCAATCGACATCACCAGGTTCTTTACTGATAGTGAGAAGGAGATTGAACCCAGACCGGTTTACAAGAGTGAGATGAAGCCCGAGCACAAGCTATTGTTGGAGTTCGTCATCAAGTTCCTACTGCCTAGACAAGAAAGAAGGCACATGGAAAATTATATGGATCTTACTTTGATGGAATGCTTGTACAGGGGAAAGCAAATTAATTGGCCAGATTTTATCATCCAACTCTTTGACAGAGTGGTGAACGGAACCAAACACACGCAATTCCTTATGGCTTCATTCTGACAGCAGTGCTTGCACATTTTGGGGTTCCAGTAAGGAAGGTTGAGATGGCTACGGCCAAAGATTATTTTGGGAAGGAAACTTTGCTTACATGTGCTACAATGTCAATGTTCTGTGGATGAACCTGGTTCATCTAGGAAGCAACCAGTCAACAACAAAGTTAGAACTTTGGTGCAAGAAAATGAGATTAAGGATATGGAGATCCTTCGTTTGAAGTCTCGTGTGATTGAGGTTGAAGAAGAGCGGTATGCTCTTAGAGCTGAATTAGCAAAAGAGAAAGAAAAGAACGAGGGTGTTCTTCAGCATATGCTGTCTCTCCTACAATCCAATAACATAACCTCCACTGCACCTTCCCATCCTTAGGATTCTCAGAGCTTCCATAACCCATCTTAAGACCAGTTCTCAGTTTCAGTTCTTTTTACTCTTTTTCTTGTTTTTTCTCATGGTTGGTTTGTTTTTGATTTGTTTTATGGTGGTTGATTATCATTACTTAGCAATGAATTTTGCTTTTAGTTATTGACTTGTCTCAATTTCTGAGTTAGCTAACATTTATTGGTTTCTTGTGTTGATTAATCATGCTTTTCACCTGCAGTTGACTCAATAGCCATGAGTAATAATTAATAAAACTGGTAAGTATATCATTTTGCAAACTTTTCAATGATGCCAAAAGGGGGAAGATAGGTTTGTGCTGAACTTTTCAAAAATATTTTTAAAGTTTAAAGTGATATTTATAACCTAATGAACCTGGATTCTCTATGATTAATGCTTAAAACAATACAAAGTTCTTTGAAGTGTATACAGGATTAAGCATAGAATTTGTCATCATCAAAAAGGGGGAATTTGTTGACCCATGTCACTGCATAGTTTTGAAGATTGACAAAAGGCTGACCAGTTGAACCAGGTCCATCAGAGCACACAGCTTGAACTAACTAGCTGGCACATGAACCATATATGCTTAGGAGATGTTTTGAATATGAAATATCAATGAACCAAGAGATCGTCTCCTAATGCGAAAGGGTTGCAAATTGATCTGATTAATTAAAGTCGAATTCAGCAAGGAAAGTAACAAAAGAAAGGAAGTTGAGTTTGGTTCGAATTGGTTCACCCAGGTAAAGTTGAACTAGAATTGGAAGACAAGCTCAACGACTGACTCTATCAATACTTGATGTATTTCTGCTGGAATTCAACACGCAAAAAGCTGAAGTGAATCAAAGTCTGAAAGAAAAATTCCCAGAGTTATTTTTGCTAGCAGAATCATTGTGCGATGCAAAGGCTACAGTTCAACTAGAAGAACTAGTTCCATCAGATTGGTTATTGAGTCTAGTTGATTGTAGTATGAGTTTTAATATTGTATCTTTCAGCTTTCATAGAAGCAATTGTAATAGATACATATTGTTCAAGTTAGAGTTAACTTGAGGTGTGTAGAAATTAACTAGGGGCTAGTTACTACAAAGGGATTAGAGTTAGTCCTAGGATTGCAAAAGAGTTTATTTTGTAAGTCCGTTTGGCTCAGAGTTTTTAGTGAAGAGTTGAGCAAATCCTACTGAGGAGTAGGTCGTGGTTTTTTCACCTTTTGATCCAGGTGTTTTCCACGTAAAAATCTCTGTATTTTTACTTTACTGCTTCTTATTATTCCGCAACAGTAGTAGTTGGAACACCAAGAAGAATCAAGTTCTTCTACTGAGACAGCACTCGAAATTGGGTACCACACAAAGTAACCTATCTTCTTGTGTGGTATTGAAGTCTAAAACATCAATAAATAACCTAAAGAACAATTCATCGCCCTACCTTGGCCATTCCTCATTTTTTGGCGTTTTAGTTCCATAAAATTGGAATTCATCCCGATTCCCAGATAATTTTGTCGACCCGGATCGCCTAAAAACTTTCCGCGCCATCACAAACGACCTAAGGAACAATAATCACTGTCATGCCATGTTCGTTCCTTGTTTTTTTAGCTTTTTGGGGCCATAAAACTGGAGTTTCACCAGGTTCCTAGATTTTCATGCGCTATATCCCACGCCTTCCACATGAGCCCGGCCATCAGACCCCTATCACTTCAAGTTTTTCGAGCCATCAAAAACGATCTAAGGAAATATAGTCACCGCACCGCCTTGACCGTTCCTCTTCTTTTGGCGTTTTTGGGCCATAAAACTAGAATTCCGTCTGATTTCTTGATTTTTATGTGCTATATAGCCCATGCCTTCCTCCTGGGCCGGGCTCCCCGACCCGGATCACATAAAAATAATTCAGGCCATCAAAAACGACCTAAGTAACAATAATCACCGCCTCGCCATGATCTTTCTTCATTTTTTAGATTTCATAAAACAGGAATTCCGCTTGATTCTTAAATTTTTGTGTGCTATATCCCATGCCTAAGGAACAATAATCACCGCCCCGCCATGACCGTCCCTCATTTTTTGCGTTTTCAGTCCATAAATATGGAATTCCGTCTCATTCCCTGAATTTCGTGTGCTATAGCCCACACCTTCCGCATGTGCCTAGGACACCGGACCCGGATCGCCAAAAATTTTTCGAGACATCAGAAATGAACTAAGTAACAATAGTCACCGCCCTTCCGTGACCGTTCCTCATTTTTTAGGGCCATAAAACTAGACTTCCGCTCGATTACCAGATTTTTCGTGTGTTATAGCTCATGCCTTTCACATGGGTCCAGGCCCCCAGACCCGGATCTCCTAAAAACTTTTCGAGCCATCAAAATTGATATAAGGAACCATGGTCACCACCCCGCCATGACCGTTCCTCGTTTTTGGTATCTTAGGGCCATAAAATTGATGTTTCGCCCGATTCTCATATTTTTGTTTACTATAGCCCACGCCTTTCGTCTAGGCTCGGGCCCTCGATCCCGGATCACTAAAAAACTTTTTGGGCCATCAAAAACAACCTAAGTAACAATGTTTACCGCCCTCCATGAATGTTCCTCAATTTTGGCACTTTAGGGCCTTAAAATATCAATCCCACATCATTTGCAGATTTTTGTGTGTGTTATAGCCCACACTTTCTGCATGGGCCAAGCCCCCGAACCCGGATTGCCTAAAAACTTTCCACTCCATCAAAAATGACCTAAGTAACAATATCATCGCACTTCCATGTTCGTTCCTCATTTTTTGGCATTTTAGGGCCATAAAATTGGAATTCCGTCCGATTCTCAAATTTTTGTGCACTATACCCACGCCTTTTGCATGGGCCAGGACCCCCAGACCCAAATCGCCTCAAAATATTTAGTTCCATCAAATACGACCTACAGAACAATAGTCACCGTCCCTCCATGACCGTTCCTCATTTTTTGGCTTTTTATGGCCATAAACTGGAATTCCGCTCGATTCCCTGTTTTCATATGATGTAGCCCACGCCTTCCGCATTAGGCCGGAACCCCTGGACTTGGATCGCCTAATATTTTTCTATGCCACCAAATAAGTTCCAAGGACTAATAGTCACTGTCCCGCCATGATCGTTCCTTGTTTTATGGCATTTTAGGCCCTTTTATGGCGTTTTAGGGTCATAAAATTTAAATTCTGCTCGATTCCCAGATTGTCGTGTAGCCCACGTCTTCTGCACGAGCCCAAACCCCCAGACTCAGAGCACCTAAAAACTTTTTGGGACATCAAAAATACTTAAGGAACAATAACCATCACCCCGTCATGACCGTTCCTCATTTTTTGGCGTTTTGGATTCATAAAGCTAAAATTCCGCTTGATTCCTCGATTTTTGTGTGTTATTGCCCACGCCTTTCGCTTGGCCGTGGCCCCTGGACCCAGATTGCCTAAAATTTATCCGGGCCATCAAAAATGAAGGAAACAATAGTCACCACCCCGTCATGATTGTTCCTCGATTTTGGCGTTTTAAGGCTATAGAACTGGACTTCCATTTGATTCCCTAACTTTCATATGCTATAGCCCATGTCTTCTGCGTGGGGCCGATCGTCCGGACCCGGATAGCCTAAAAATTATAAAACGATCTAAGGAACAATATTCACCTCCCTGCCATGACCGTTCCTTGTTTTTTGGGGTTTTAGAGCCATAAAACTGGAATTCCGCCTTATTCCCATATTTTCGTATGCTACGCCCCATGCCTTCCGCAAGGACCCAGGCCCCCAGACCCAGATCGCCTAAAAAATTTTCGAGCCATCAAATATGACCTAAAGAACAATAGTCACTGCCCCACCATGATCGTTCCTCAGTTTTGGCATTTTAGGACAATAAAACTGGAATTTCGCCTGTTTCCTTTTTTGTTATAACTCACGCCATCTGGGTCCGGGCGCGCAGACTTGGCTCACCTAAAAAGGTTTGTCGGCCCATAAAAAATGACCAAAGGAACATTAGTCATCGCCTCTTCATGACTTTTGCTCGTTTTTAACGTTTTAGGGCCATAAAACTAGAATTCTGCCTGATTCCTACGCCATCTGCATAGGACGGGGCGCCCAGACCCAAATCGCCTAAAAGAAATTTGGCCCATCCAAAACGGCCTAAGAAACATTAGTCATCGCCTCGCCATGACCGTTCCTCGGTTTTTGGCATTTTATGGCTATAAAACCAAAATTCCTCTCTGTTTCCAGATTTTGTGTGTTATAGCCCATGCAATCTGCATGGGTTCGAGCTCCCGGATCTGAATCACCTAAAATTTTGTTGACTCGCCAAAAATGACCTAAAGAACATTAGTCATCGTCTCGCCATGACCGTTCCTCGTTTTTTGGCATTTTAGGATCATAACACTGGAATTTCTCCCATTTTCCAGATTTTCATATGTTGTAGCCCACGCCATCTTTATAGGCTAAAAAGGTCTAAGAAATCTAATTAAATGCTGACTCTGCATATGTTATATGGGAACGGTCATTTGCATAATCATGTGTTACATGCCCTATGGATGGCCTTGTGTTACACATAGATGCATCGTTAAGATGAGTTGTATGGGCGATCTGGTGAAAAGTGTGTAGTACAGATGAGCCCTATGGATAGTCTTGTGAAACGCATAGGTGTATAAAGGTTGACTATGGACAGAGTGATTAAATACATAGTCAGCACATGCTAAGGTGAGCCCTACGGATAGCCTGGTGATACGCATAGATGCCATTTTCAGTGCATTTTGTTTGTATATATGGTCAGATTTACATTATATTTTCATATCCCACACAGCTGATATAGCTCCCTTGATCCAAAAGATGTTCAGAATGATTTAACTATAATAAGATTTTGACATGTGATTCTATAGGTTGTTTCGCTTTTGGATGTACTTCATTTACCTCTCTTTTGAGCTATCATATTTGTATACATTGTTCTGTTTCTTTTACATACTAGTACTATTCCATATGTACTAACATCTCTTTTGACGGGGACGATGCATCTTTAATGGATACAGGTGATACCCCAAAAGGTGGCACAGATTCTTGATAGGAGCGGACCCTCCCTTCAGCTGATTTTGGTGAGCCCTACTACCTATTCCGAATTAGAGAATTTTTCTTTACAAGATTACTCCTTTGCCAATAACTATTGCTGGCCTCACCACCTGACAGTTATGAGATTGCTCAAAATTCCCCTGAAGTTATTGACAGCTACTCAGAAATACGAGGCAAAAGGAACGTTCCCTTTCTCGGTTGGGAACAAAGCTTTCTCATTGCCTATGAGGCACCCATGTCAAAACTACACATTCTACTATCTAATAGGGGGAGTTAGCACACAGCTGGACGACATGTGTGCTTGGGGTTTAAAGGATAATTTGGTTATTTCAGGCATAATGGAACACTATGGTTGGCTAAAACGGAATGTTATTGTAGCTGTTGTACAAATTTTTGAGTATCTTTACTAAATTGACCTTTGCTTATGTCATCAACGATCAGTACACACCTCAAAGTGGTTGTCTTACTTTGTACTCCGCCGTGTGGGCCCCGAGTCCCATCCCCACCTAAATCGTGTTTCACCTCTGCATTTTCCAGGCATTCATATCATTGCAATTGTTGTTCTATAATTAGTATATAGTGAATTACCATTATATGTAAAACATGTGACTAATTCTTTTGGAAAACCTTATAAATTATTTTAAAATAATTCCAGAATTTTTTTGTTAAATAACCATAAGTATCGTAAATATTTTTCAAAAAGAAAAAAGGAGATTTATTCTACTTAACAATATTAAATGTATAATTAACCTGCTTGCTGATAAAATAATAAGAGAACACTACCATTTAGTTATTTCTAATTTTGTCATATCATTATGCAATATTAAAGACTTACCTTTTTTTGATTAAATTTACTGTTGTACAATCACTTAGATTCAATAAATAATTAATAGAATTTATTAACTTAAAAATACTTGAAAATATAATATTATTTTTTTTTTTTAGATAAGTTCAACATTGAATTATAATGAGAAAAATTGTATTACACACTATCCAATATATGTAAAATGAGAATAAGAAATTGACAAGGATCAACTTATTAATTTATTGATTTTAATAATTTGATTATCAAATTTTATTTTAAGGTCAATTTGACTAATTTCTAAAGAAAAATAGAAAATCAATCCGCTTTTTAAATTATTTTTTTACAAATTTCATTAAATTAAACAACATACAAAACTTAATAATTAAGAAGCAACATAACATATTTATTCGAAATTTAGATTTTTACTCAACAATTGGTTAATAAAAAATAAAATGAATTAGGCAGACGATTGTAATACGGAAAACTTAAATAATAAGTAGCATTTTAATATTTTAAGATGAATTATTTCGAAACTAATGATTAGTTGAGCAGATTAATGTAATATAATACAGAATTGACTTTTTTTGACAATGATAGGTTAAATCATTTGTATTAGGAAAACATTTTATTTATGATAAATAAATTCTCAAATTCTATAGAAGATGAGAGACAATTACCAAAAAATAAATATTTAAATTATGAAAATAAGTCCATAAGGTGGAAAAGAAAAACGCAAAGAAATGTACGAAGAAATTAAGAGAAAAAAGCGAATTAAGGTTGGGCGCAAAAAATACTAATGCAGCAAAAAAAAAAAAAATTAAAACCTCTAACTTTGACTAAGTATGAATATAAATTAATTTTAGACACACATACTTTACACAAATTTCGAGGACCAATAGTAAGAAGACGAAGGAACGGAATTGGGAATTTAGGATCAAGAAAGAATGTTTTTATAGTCAAATGTGAGGAGGAAAAGAGTTCTTATTTATTTATATACTTTAAGAAAAACAAGAATTTAAAATGTCATCATGTAATTACCATCAACTTTTGCCTCCTTGAGAATGAGGGAGTCTAATTACCTCAGTTTAATTACGCTCAATTTTTTATTAACTAAGTAATTATATATGAAGATAAGTATATCAAATTGTGCAATTTACTCGAACTTAATTGCAATAAAATTTTCAAATAAGCATTAAAAGTAAATTTGAGCGTTCAATTTGTTGGGCCCGTACTAGCACAGGACAACGCCTATCTAGTATGACAATACGTGGGGCGATTTGCAGTCATGCCCTACATAGCAGCCACATTTTAACCTATACCCTATTTTTAAAAATT